>WOVY01010772.1:0-278007 GCA_013436015.1 Rhipicephalus annulatus
AAGAAATGCTTCGCATTTAAAGGTCCGCAATCAAAACATACAACACGCTGCAAAAATATATAAATTACATTGCACCAATACACAGATCCACGTGTCGACAGTACGACCTGATTGTGAGCGAATGTACTATTCTACTGCTCCATACAGTGTACAGCGATAGGCCGCCATCACCGGAGGAAGCCATGGTGCCATGGTTGTATTCGACCGGGTCGAAGTATCATGACTGGTACCGGACGAATGCGAAAGTGAAAAATGAGTAGCGTGATCATTATTAAAAAAGCAATATCAGTTATTTATTGCATTTTGCTTCAACCAGAACCGTCATTTGCGCTAACGACATTGGCTTGGAATATAATCCGGGCGGCGGCGGCTGCATTTTGATAGAGGCGGAAATGTTGAAGGCCCGTGTGCTCAGATTTGAGTGCACGTTAAAGAACCCCAGCGGTCGAAATTTCCGGAGCCCTCCACTACGGCGTCTCTCATAATCATATGGTGATGTTGGGACGTTAAACCCCACATATCAATAATGGCTGGAATATGTAGCATATTTCTGACTTCTCTAAAATGGATGGCACTCACAAGTATCTGCCAAGTTACTTTAGCCGACAACACAAGTAGAACAGAGAAGAAGCTACTTATGACATCTGAAGATGAAGTCATGGTAATTATGTATAATTTCTACAAAGAAGAGCAAAAGTATTGACGTGCCAGTCATCTCAGTCATCTGTCGCGTAACTGCTTCTCCATTAAGCGTGAAAATCCGGTTTCGTTTGATGACACTCTATCCTTATCAATTTGTTGAAATAACTCCTAGTCGGCAATCGATGCAGTCAATGCTGATTTTGTGGACTCTCGATGATGCCTATGCTCTGTGTGAAGGATGATTTCACATGAAAAAAATTTATGTCTACTGAAGAAACACCTAGTACGTTTTCGGGTCAGTAAACGGTTATATATGATCAGAGGTAAGTTTTCGAGTCAGTAAGCGTTTTGACCAGCCATGGTGGTCTGGTGGTTACGTAGCTCGACAGGCTTCTGAAGGTCGCGGGGTCGAATCTCGGCTAAGGTGACCACATTTGATGGAAGTGAAATGTTAGAGGTCTACGTACTTATTTTTAGGTGCCTTAAAGAACTCCGCATGTTCAAAACGTCCCAACACTCAGCTATGGCGTCCCTATATAATTATGATAGCGAGGCTTTGGGTTATAAACCCCAATAATCAATCCATTAGTTTGCGCTGATTGATTGATATGTGGGGTTTACGTCCCAAAACCTCTATGATTATGAGAGACGCCGTAGTGGAGGGCTCCGAAATTTAGACCACCTGGGGTTCTTTACGTGCACCCAAATCTGAGCACACGGGCCTACAACACATTAGTTTGCGCTGTGGTGCAACTGACATAGAGGTGGCTGGCCAAATAGCCTGTTGTATGGTGTTCTTTAGATCGCAGGAAAATGACGATGGTGAACCGTCAGTAATCACC
This sequence comes from Rhipicephalus annulatus, assembly GCA_013436015.1. NCBI lineage: Eukaryota > Metazoa > Arthropoda > Arachnida > Ixodida > Ixodidae > Rhipicephalus > Rhipicephalus annulatus. Next base: position 1,485 of record WOVY01010772.1, read on the forward strand.
CGTGCCGCCCATGCTTCCGTGACAAAGTTATCTCGCACTGACTGGCCGCTAGTGTCATCCATTACTCGAATATAAAAGCGCGACGTGACATGGGGCTGCACTAGCCGTTGATGGCCAGTGAACGGGACGACTTCGTCGGCTCACATGGCCGCACTATGTACTACAGGCTACACTACTCGACTTACGTCATCAAAGATAAATGCATAGCGCTCCCCGTTGTCATCAGTGTCAGGATAGCTGCACGTCATGTCGTTACGCGTTAATTTCATTATTTAAACAAAAAGCCGTTTACATCTTTGTCCCGTGGGAACACAATAATCTAATACAAACATCAGTGACTGTGCTTTAGTGACTAACTAAAGGTCGTGTCCTGTCTGCAACTACAGTCATGTTTCCTTTGCATAACTATTATACTAATACGATCGTTTTTTCTACGCTACATTTGCATTTGTAAAAGCATACACAAGCTCCCACGAACAAAGTATTTCTTTTTCGTGTATGGTCTTGTTCTCGCCTATAATAAGGCAAGACGGTGGTTTGTGCCAAACATCGTAAGGTGTATGCCTCTTTGGAAGGTCATTTATTTGTACCACTTCTCTAGAATCTGCCAATGTTGGGCATTAATCCCATATCCACGAATCTGCATTCACACCGGGGTTTCACTTGTCGCAGACATCACTACATATGTATGCAACTCTGGCCCTGATTGTTTTATCTGGTTTTATTTAGAAACGTAAGCAGGCAATATGGGACTGGTACAGGTTCATATTTACCTGCCAGGACCTCTTTGTGTCTTTCTACCGGTGTTCCCATGCCAAAATAGTCATCGGCCATATAGCGTCATACCATTCTTTCCTTTATTCTGCGTGCACTATAAGCATTCTTAATAGATGCTCTCAGTTAAAAAAAAGTCTGATTACAATGACCAAGAAAAGCCAGACTCTTCAAGTTACTTTAATCTGTTTACAGTAGTTAAGGCGAAACAATCCCATTTAGTGCATACTGTGCGGCAAACAACGCACTGCGTGTTGCCGCACAGTATGCACTAAATGGGATTGTTCTTGGAAATCTTCAAGCGTATACCTACTACAGTCTTATTACTCAGCGATGTCATCAGGAAATCTGACACACAAAAATATGAATCGGCCAAAAACAGTGAGTGCAACATAGAAATGGAAGAATGCATAGTAATTTTTCGCTGTCCTCGGTTATCTTTTATATACAAACTTGACTGCTCATCCCATGAACAGTGGACTTGACCACGATTGTTAGTAATCACAGCGTGCACACGATTCTGCAGCGAAGCGTTCGTTTTGCTATGTAAATAAAACAACGGAAGACCCTTAGCTTCGCCTTTAAAAGTTGAACGCGATAGCTATACTTTGTTACTGCGTACTTCAAGCAGTCAGTGTTTGAAATCTTTCGCATAGCAAGCACTTAGTGTAAGAACTTGGTGTGCACCCTCTACGTGGCCTTAAGGGGGCAGTAACATGTGTGCATTTTGTAGTGGGTAACTGACTTTAAACAATGAAGTCATGATAATTCCATGTTCTGACGCCCGATGGCAATGTACTCTTGTCCCACGCATTATTACGGCCGTATTTCATGCTGTGCTGTAAAACATGTACCCAGGGCGCGTGTGTTTGTAAGTGGGGAAAGTCACTTTCACGACATTTCCAAGCAGACGAAGCTATTTTTACTGTATTCACAAACTCGCTTTCAGACAGCAGACTAGCGCCCCATCTTGAGAAGAATTCATTCTTACCAACAATATAAAGAACATTTATTCTTTTTTCTGGACTTGCTAAGTATATATGAATGTAAGCTTTTGAATGCGTGTGCAGTATTTGTGTGAATATTGTCACTGAGTGAATGCATATCTATATACGCCAAAGGAAATGTTACAATTTCGAATACATATTAAAATAAATACTAAATTAAAAATAATAAAAAATAAAAAGTAAGAAAAACAAAGAGGCGAGGCCAGCTGAGCAGCAGAACACCCGCTTGCCACGCCAACGACCCGGGTTTTTGATTCTCACTTAGGCAAGGAATTTTTAATATATATTTTATTTGCATATTTCTAAGTTTTAGTCACGCAATGAAGACCTATTTTGCGGTCTCTCAAAGATGATAATTTTTTCTCTCATATTCAGCCGATGCCAACGGCCGAATTTCTGCGAAACGAGCTCTTTAACGCGATCACATTAAGAGTAAACGAAGACGCGAAAGGCTTCTGGACACATGCTATGTATAGCCGCTGTGCGATCTGGAGAGCGCAGTAATTGGACTTCATACACTTAAATACCTGCCAGGTTCAGCGCTGAACGTGCAGCACTGTCACAACGAAAGCTGTAAGAGCCGCTGGCCTTTCAGGGCCTTCTTTTAACACTCTTTGGGTAGCTACTGCAAGCACACTTCAGGTGTCCACTACAGCTATATTCATTGTGCAGTAGGCAGGCATTCACTATGCAATCCTTCGTCATTCTTTCGAAGAGGCGTGGTACCCGATGCACACTTGCAAAAAACTTTGCGCAATTTCGTTTGCGCTGTGCGTGACGACGACGAAGAATTAAGCAAGAAACTTTTGTAATCCTCACAATCCCCCACAGTGGTTATGCGCCACAGTTATTAGGTATACAACATCAAGCTTACTGTGTAGGTTGAGCATTACACGGCCCGCTCGTTTCGTGATTCGCATTGAGTGACTCCTTCGTTGCTCTTTTGCTGTTATAAAACGCTTTATTACTCATAATAGTGCCATACCTTTCCCGACATCAAGCCTGCATAAGGCCAGTTTGCGAAGGAGTTTCGAGCACCGGCGTGGCTCAGTGGCAGTATACTGGGCTGACACGCAGGGCTGCCGGGTTCAAATGCTATTGTGCCCTTGGTGTTTTCTTTTATTTACTATGTTTTTTTCATTTCGTGCGATAGTGCTTACGGACACCGGCGGCGGCGGCAGGCAACTGCAGACGCGCACGCGACTCGTGTTGGCATCTTATAAGAGCTTCCGCTGTAAAAAGAGGAAGAATCACTCATTAGTTGGTACATGATCTCTTTTGAAATGCGTTGATTTCAAAAGAACATGCGATTTTCACATCAGCTTTAGAAACCATGAGTGTGAGAATAAGTGCATAACTTGAGGCGTAAGCGCGATTACTGTCTCTAAAGGAGCAGCTGTAAGCGCGAACGTGAGCCCGAGTGAAGTGAGCGTCCAGAAAAATATATTGATGAGTGAGTAAGAGTGAGCGCCGCCTTATTCTCGTTGCCCACAAGCATAAATTAGCGTAAGTCTGGCGCTAGATCTCAACCTATTGTTGGATATCATCGGCGCTGTACTCCTCAGTCATAGAACAAGAAGCCAATGGCCTCCACGTCAATACGCGAACGCAATATATCTCCAGAGCTCGCGGCCTCGACATCCAACAAGGTCAGTGAATTGCCCTGCGCGATCACGATGGATCGACGTAGGATGCTTCGAACAACGCCGATGGAAAGACGAATGAGAGTGGCGAGGTCGTGGCCTGTTGTTGTCGGCTCCGATAAGATGTCAAGTTCGCCGACACCCTGTGCAGTATGGCGGTCTTGATCATTAGGGCTGTTCTATCTAGTACGACCGTGCGTGCGACTCTTCCTGGGCGCGTAGGCAGAGCGTGGCATTGTCCTCGGCCCGGGCACGAAATAGGTGAAGAGCGCCCGCGTCCCGCCTCCGCGTCGAATGGGCGTCCGTTGTCGTCGCGAGATCAGCGTCCAAGCCGATCGTCACCGGTCTGGTTCGCCGTGGTCCAATAGCTCGCGTTGCCTTTCCTCGCCGTCTTGATTGCGGGTTTATAGAGCAGTACACGTGGCATACACGACGGAGCTTTTGTGCCGCAGAGCTTGCGGGAAAAATATGGTATTTGTGAGGTCGACTAATTATAGCATCGTAATAAACAGCGTTGATGCATAGGACTAGAGAGACAGGACTTCGCGCTGTTTTTTACCTATGAATACATGCCAACAAGCTCAATTTTATGCCCTTGAAACAACTAACAGTAACGTTCAATGGGGCGCACTGAGGATGCATACAAGATGTAGTTGTCTACTTCGTATGTTCATCTCGTTCATCCGTGGCGTACGGGGAGGGGGGGGGGGTTGATTAGACTGATAAATTTCTTATGCTGTACGTGCCATGGCCACGATACGAACATAAGACACGTTGTAAGAGGTGCTAGGAATAATTTTGACCGCCTCAGTACGAGCCGTCCTATCATTTTGAGCCGATCAAATGCGGCCGGCATGACCAGATACGAGCCTGCACGCCCGAGCTTAGCAACGCGACACCTTATCTACACAGCATCCGCTGCAGGTATTTTGTTCGCCCCCCCCCCATAAAGGTCTGCTAAGTGTTTAACAATTTAAAGTACTTGGTTCTCAACTATGGGAGAGCAGAAAGCCATCCCAAAGAAACGGGAACATTCGCACACTGGACTGCACGAGTATATAAGGCTGGCAGCTAACAATTTTGATTAGATCTAGCTTAAATCTACAGTATGTCGACCTAGCTTAACCTAACAGTATGTACTGTACAGCTCATTTGGCGCTGTACTCTCTACATGTCGTATTTCCGAGCAGCTATTAGGTATAGTCAACGTACTAGGTTGTTATCATCACCATCATCATCATCATCATCATCATTATAACGTATTTGTTCTAAGAGTTCTTAACAAAAAATACATAAAACTGGGGTAGAAAACAGCCGTAACAAAAGATAACCCTTTCCCTCTTCCGCCAAGTGCCAATGTAACGGGCATTACTTAAATGCAGGAAGAGTGGGTGGTGAATACAGTAGGCAATGCGTGACGCTGAGCACGTGCTCAATTAGGCACTAAGTTTGAGCACACAGATCTCGTCGGTTGATGGGAGTTGAAGGAAGTCTTGCATGGCGTTCAAGAAGGACCACAGCACATGTTTTGATCGTGTCTGCGCGATTGCGGCGAGCCAAACGGGCGTACCTTAAGTGAGGAATAGGAAAGATATTCTCGAATAGCTTCTCTAACCAGGGGCGGTGCAGATGAAATTACAGATGGAGTTTAAGTGGGTCGCATAGCCTCTGGGGCTTCGCTTTCCGCGAGTTAAATACGCACGCGTCCACGTCGGGTGATAAAGAGCCTTCGGGCTCAACAGGACCCCCCTTGGCGACATCTACACACAGCGGAGGCTTCGAGCAAGCGAGCCTTAAAAGCATCTATTAAAACCTTGCCTGAAAATAGAAGTAGGTCACGTGCACGCAGACGTTATTGCTCACGGAGGCGCGGCGAAATTTCGGCTACGCAGCTCGTAAGACAGGCGACAAAGGACGCGCCCCTTCGTCATATCGGGACTCGCCCCTCGAGCGCCGAGAACCGTGACCGAGAATAATACGAAAGGCGAAGACTACCGCTTGGCGCCTCCACTCGCGTGCACACCCCGTTCCAAATAAACGTTGATATTCACGCCACTGCTTAGGCCCGACGTTAAAGGGAAGGCCCGTCCTCCTGCGGGCCAAACCTAACCACAGTATAGCGTATTTCACAGAGGGAGCTCACCGTGACGATCGTATAGCATCAACACTTACAAAAACGTGTTCCTGCAAACGTTGCTTAGCATGTTGGTACACGTATAAACAGAAGCCTGTCAGAGCCATAGCAGCATCCGTCAAGGCTGCCAGGTCGCATCTCATAAAGCGCGTGTAAGATACGGTGTGAAAGGCTGCACCCGGCTGCTCACGTTCACTGAACCACGGCGTCCGCGTTGACCTTGATCAGGGAAAAATCTAGGCGTCTGTCTCGAGAACGCCACCAAGCATGCCCACGCGTGCTCTATTGTGCATCGTCAGAGATCACTGGGTAGTGTAATGGTCAGTAGATCACCATATCTGTTTTCCTGTAGGAAATAAAGGTAGAATAAACCGTTAGGCCGGACAGACTGCATCGTTTTGCTTGGTCTCGTATAAGGCATCCATCAAATTGATCTCCTTGCGTCTGCGCACTCTACCCTGGATAACTATGACGTAACCCAAAAACTCCGTGGCGTTCGCACTCGCATCCACAAAACTAAAAATTAAAATTCGAATAAGTCGAAATCAAAACAAAATACATGTGTTTGCGCAGCGTTTCTCAATCCATCAGTCGCTGCATGCATCCAAAATTGCAGTATATTCATAAAGACATTGAAAACCTGAAAGCACGCGTGTTATTTTTCTTTCTTGTCGTTTCCCTGACCTTCTTTCTCGTTTTTGACCACGTTCGATGTCCAGAGCTCCGTGCCCTCCTGCGCATTTGCGTAATGGCCTTTTTGCCATGACGCTTGTTCAACAGTAACACCGAGTGGGTGCGACCACGCATGCGCATCATTGGCGGACTCCGTATCCACGGATGCAAGAACGAACCTCGCCCCTTGAGAGTGTCCATCAATACACCGATGTCGATACACGCACATGGCACAGGCCCCATTTTGCCGCGCCAAGTAGGGCTACAGCTAAGCACTCATAGCTTGGCCTAGATTTACCGGCTGTTGTTTTTTTTTTTCAAAACGGCGTAAGAAGAATATTGTACATGAATAGGCTTTATCACAGTGCTGTGAAAAATTCCAAGTTTCGTTGTCTTGAAGTTGCGGTTCGCGAACCACCGGGTACAGAAAGGAACGTTTACTTGTATACAACATACAAAGTGCACTATATACACTTTGGAATCGAATCGCATTAACACCCCTTGTTTTACCTTGTCACTTTATCGCCATTACATAGCACCGCAGGCTGCATGTGAGCATCACAAGGTGCCTGTAACAATATTTTTCTTTATTCGTCTTTGGCTTCTTTTCATTGGCTGCGTCCGCCCTTTACAATTCTGTCCTCCTTTATTTCATTCTATTCTATCTTTCTTTCCCTCTCTCTTTTAGGATGAGCCTCTTCCTGTGCAAAGTGTGAATAGAAGGGCAGGACATTAAAAAATCGCGTGTTCATTCACTGCTCCTTTGCAAGATTGATTTCCAATATGTTTGGCAAGACTGACTACAGCCAAGAACAAATCAACGGCACGAAACTATGCTATCGTTCGGAAGACCCGAGCCGAAGATATCAGCATAGTATACAACAGCATGAAAATTCAAGCTACCAACTTCGCAGGCCGAAAAAAAACAGAAAAGAAACCCACTAATTCTTTGGTCACCCTCTCATTCGAACTCCGCAATGTTTTTCCTGTTACACACAAAATTTTATTTAAATCCGCTGATAGTCTAACTAATATAAGTAATAGAATTCAGTCTCTAAAGTTCCACAACCTTCAGAGATTGTGTCAAAATGGCGTAGACTAATCAGGCATTCCCTTCAGAAATATTAGAGGACACTGTTGCTGCTACACGCCCCGTCGCGGTGGTCTAGTGGCTAAGGTACTCGGTTGCTTACCCGTAGGCCGTGGGATTGAATCCCGGCTGTGGCAGCTGCATTTTTAATGGAGGCGAGAATGCTGCGGGCCCGTGTGCTCAGATTTGGGTGCACGTCAAAAAACACCAGGTGAGAAATTTCCGGAACCCCTCACTACGACGTGCCTCATAATGGCATGCATGGTGGTTTTACGACGTTAAACCCCACTTATCAAATCATCAAACACCGTTGCTGTTATATAACGGTGAATAGTCAACACTAGCCGCTAGCACTATAGCCTAAGCCATTGGTGACACACCAAATGTTTTTCGCCTTTTTTTAAACATTATTCATTGCGGTTTAAAACTGGCTATATGTGAGAACGCGGTAACTAAATTGGGTGTTGTCGCGACCATCGCGGACGTGATGCCCACTGTATCGGTTTTAGTGTTTTTTTTTAAGCAAAGTGATATGGCCTTCGATAAATTCGATCGATTTTCGTTTACATGCTACCCGTTTTCTTTATTGTGTTGTGGTTTCCGCGGTAAGATTCATGTCGCCCTTTTGGGCACAGTTGCAATAATAGCAACGACGAACACGATGACCGAAGATGACATGACATGTGCGGCACTGTCCGCTAAACACTACAAAGGGTCAGTTCACCCTATTTGAGGCTTGCCCCGCCGCGGTGGTCTAGTGGCTAAGGCACTCGGCTGCTGACCCGCAGGGCGCGGGTTCGAATCCCGGCTGCGGCGGCTGCATTTCCGATGGAGGCGGAAATGTTGTAGGCCCGTGTGCTCAGATTTGGGTGCACGTTAAAGAACCGCAGGTGGTCTAAATTTCCGGAGCCCTCCACTACGGCGTCTCTCATAATCATGTAGTGGTTTTGGGACGTTAAACCCCACATATCAATCAATCTATTTGAGGCTTGCGGGTATAACAAGAGGAGAGACGCGCTGGTCGCTAGTGAGGACCGCCCCTACCTGCTAATCCACCTGAATCCAGTTGAGCGAGCCTTAAGAGCTAGTGTACCCTGCACTGACAGTCCACCCGGTCTCGCCGTCGCACCATTGAGCTGTGCAATAAAGTTTACTTCCTCCTTTTTCGACAAGGCGTCGCACACAGCGACAGGGAAGCGAATGTCCGTGGGCAGGAGGAAAGCGTTAGGGTGCGAACGCTATAAAATGGCCATGTCGTTAAGTAACCAAATGGTGGTATTTATCGCCATTGGATTGGTAGTGAACAAAGCGTGTCGTGTAGAAAGTAGACAACCACTTCCTTTTTTTTTTTACTGCGATAACGTACCGCGCGCGTTCTTCCATTCCCTGGCCGTTCTTCCGCTTTTTCAGTCAAAGATGCTTGCTTTTCCCGTAGATTTCCTGCACTACAGCGTATATCCTCTCATAAATAGCTATCACCACTCGTTATCCTTCGTCTTGTTCCTAGATACTGGACAATTTTCGCGCCCCGTTCGGCGTGTCCCCGACACTCTAAGTGTTTGCTGTTGCGGAACCGTTAGCGGGGACTGCATTATCGCGGTGTATAGGCGTTCAATGAACGCTGAGAATTAGGTTAAGAGCCGGAGGCTTTTCGTTGCGGATAAGTGCTATTCCGTACATTGAGTTACAGTATCTGCTTCTAATGCGTAAATTCGTGTGTAAAGGAAAGTGGCGTCAGCATGCCAGGAACAGACTGAATGGCGTCCCTGCTGTGGCGGAAGCGGTAGGTCGGAAGCAAACTGTCTCGCGCGGCCAAAAGCAGTCTAGCGTGGCAGGAAGTGAGAAGCGAATTTCGCCGTCAGCGAAAGTTGACGGTTACGCAAATGCAGGACGAATGCGTCGATGTATGGCTGTTTTGCTTTGATGCGACTACATCAGCCACATTCGCGCCCACCGGGAGATTTACAAATCTTAAACGAAATTGCGCTGCCGTAAAACACAATTCAATTGGGCTATTCAATAGAAAAATAAATAAATAAATAGATAAATAAATCATGGACAAAAAGTTTCAGGCTAGAATAAAAGAAAGAAATACATGCTCGCATCGAAATAGTACAAATTGTACAGCATTACTTAAGATTATTGTCGATTAGCTGGTTGAAATCAAACATATGGCAATTTTATACCTCATGCATACTATCAATGAAGTCATAGTGAATGCCTTTGTGTTCAACCTTTTATGCAGGTAGCCCGTGTTTTTATATGTACGCTGTAATTTCATCATCCATTCAAATTGACTGCTCATATAGCCAATGCTAATGCGACGTCCTCATCTGTGCATATAGCGCCACAGTGACCGGCGCTGCTCGAAAATGAGGACAGAGAGAAACCATTGTACCTGCAGTGAGTCGCAAAGCCCTGTGAGATTGAAGGCCACAGCCATACATACTAATCAAATGTTCAATAACGTTATTTGTTCTTGTCAGCCGTTATATTGTATAACATCGAGTTGACCAAGCAGTATTCTTAGACTTGCATTGTCAAATTTTTTTTGCACGTCTTACCTTCTTTCTTAGCTCATGCCAAGAGAACATTTAACATTGACAGGATTGCTTTCACAGTATTTGCACTGTATGAATAGTCTTTCGGTTGGCGTAGCCCTTGATTCTGCAGCACAGACGCTTTGCAAACTAGAGCTTTGTCAAAAGGTCTTCTGACCACTCACATTACAGAGTTAATTAAAAAGGAATGTGTGCTGCACTTTGTGCGACGAAGAAATATTATTCTCTGATGCGAAAATTGGCGTTTAATACGCCTCCAGAGTAACACAGTTGTTGGCGACTTAATCTTGGCAATAAAGCGATGATTATCAGATCGCGTAAAAGAACCAACAGCAGCTTTACGTAAAGGCGCTCACAAAGAGTCAACGTTGAGCGCAAGAAAGTAAATCGCTGAGAACGTGCGGTTAAATTACCGGCTGATGCTGGAGCATCTTCACCACCTGTTTAGCAACAGCTGCTGTGTCTCGAAGAGCAACGTGTCCTCAACGGAATTCCGCGGATACTTTAAGAAAGTAAAGCCCATGCACCAACCCAAGCCATTGAAGACCTCGTTTCGATGCTTTTTTTATGCTGAGATAGTGACGGCTACAGCAGTTGCTGATAAAGAGCAAGAATAATGGTCATTTTTTATTGGGCATCCACGCAATTGTTGCGGAAGCTTAACTAAACCAGTACAATAACCCTGCAAGCAAGCACGCACTGTCTCCTTAATCGACATGCGTCCTTGCACTCTGAGCTCTCGTCCGCTGCTCTTTATCTTTATTATTTATGTGCGCCCCAAGAGCCACATGCATCGCTTTTTCGCATATTCTTCATTATCGCAAAGTGCGTCATCTGGTCCGGCTTACCGAATAGACTTGGCGTTTCGAGCACGACCCTAAAGGAGCCCTGCAACACTCTTCTGATATATAATGAAATCGTCTCACTATCATACATAGCATGACGCTAACCTCTAAAGATGCAACAACGCATTTATACAAAGACATTGTTCCAGAATAATAAACGTGTGGACAATGAACGCTACGGAATAGGGGAGGAAGCCAACACAGAGAGGCAATTTGAGAGTGTGCGGCAGAGAAAAACACCTGCCCGCCTTCCGAAGCGGAACCGCAGTGAGCTAATGCTTTTCGCTTCTCTCTCACTCCCTGTCTCTTCCCTTTTCATGCATCTCTCTCTCTCGCGTGCTCACGATTCCATTCCCTGTTGCATCATGGTTCCTTCACCTGGCGAGTATACGCGCGCGTGTTCGCTCGCCATCTGCCTCGTGCGCTGCCCTGCCTCCCATCTTTACGCGTACCTTCTACATTGCACGGCGCTCCGTCAACAATCAGGGACCTTCTGTTATTGTGATGAATCCGCATTATTCCGTCGTGTGTGCACTGTATGTGTGTTCAGGGCCACTATGGTGGCTTTTAAACTCGATAGGCCAGCTGCATCTTCGTGTGTGTGCCTTCCCCTGGTTTTGCTCAAGTCTCCTTCCTTCCTCTTGCTCGGCCCCTCTCCATTTTCACTAAACGTTTAGCAATTTCATGCTGAAACCCAACATACATGTTATTCGTTGTTTGCTATTTCGCCGCTAAAAAGGAGGGCGTGGAGGAGGAGGCCGTTTGCAGACCCACTAATCCATACTATGAGAACATGTTCTTAGCCTTTACTTGGCAGTGGCGTAGCCAGGAGATGAAACACCGAATCCCTGCCCCCTACCCCGAAAACTTTCATCTCAGGGCACGTAACCTCCGTTTGCCTGCCCACCCTCTCCTCACCCCCTTGAAATCAAGGAGGTACTCCTCTCCCTCTCTTTCCGGAAAAATATGCTGCCTACGCACGCGCTAGTTGGTGTGCATTTCAAAGAATAATTTCCGCTGAAACGATGCACAAAGGAGGACGTGGTTCACATCTTTTTCTGCGTGCGCCCTTCTAACGGCTTGTATGCTTTTAAGCTTCCTACTATCCCGGTAATGGGATCACAATGTTTCTGATGATGACCAACGTTAGACGCCATGAGTTGGAAGGGAGTGAAGGTGACTTCAACTGCTGAAGTTTAATGTGGAGGATCGTAGTTGAAGCCGTACTATTAGCGGTGTGCTATTAACTACAGCGGAATGAACACGCCGACGTACACATCGCGGAGTCTATTGCAGCTCACTTCAACATTTGTGCTTGTCACTGTCCCATCTTTTTGGTGTATTTGTTTTTGTTTGCGCACATCAATTTACCTTGAAATGTGAACCACCTCGCCCAGCTGCAAGTTTTACTGAATCACTTCAAAATACCGTGCTCTATTTTATCGTCATCTCCTTGCCTTTCCTGAGAAATGCGATTGATTGACGAGTAATTGACAACATTACCTTAATAAGCACCAATGCCACCTCGTGGATAAGTTGCAGTTAACTAAAATTATGTGCCTTACTTTCGTGCAGTGATTGCTTACTTATTCATCTTATAATTGAGTTCCTGCATGTCGTAGCGTCATACTTAATGCTGACACATATTCGGGCTTATAAGTAATTTATCTAAAGCGTATGCTTGATTCGCCTTTTCTCCATGAAAGTTTCACTTAGAAATCTCACTGCTATCTAATCAGTGTACTGCGATATATACGTCCTCAATAGGTAAATGGTGGCCTGATTTGTGCGATGCTTTGAAATTTTCATTACTCCATAGAGGGATTTTCGACTCATAATTGCAACACGGCTTTACACTTCATTTTTCTTCACGGCAATGAACAACTTGCATCAATATAATATTGGCGAGGATACTGCCTTCAACAGCCATTATATTACTAGATAGCCAATTCAGTGTCAGTACTTTCTACCCCTTTAAACGCAGTCGCTATTGAAACTGTAGTCCATCGGGGCCTCTGTACTTCATGCTGCATCACTCACCCGGCCATGTAAACTCTTCGACATCCACTGCTGGAGGCTACGAGAAAAGGTTGTTGGCAAAGCATATTAATTAACTTCATCGTCGTGCTAATGATGGTCATTACTTTTGTGAATATGTGCGCTCGCTCATTTAATCTCAACGCTGCGCTTCCTTTCCAGCTTGCAGTCATCATTTAGGTGCTCTCAGAACATGGCCCGAGGACTTCCCGGTTGCGATAGCGATCTACGTGTGGAAACCCATTCTTGGCCAGCGGTCCCGCGTTCGTTGGCCTATAGCGGACACAACCGGGTTCGATCAAGTTTTATGTGCACGCACCTTCTATGAGCCTTCAATGAAACTGAAATGGCTGCGCTTTGCCCGGTGATAAATTATTATCGGTTTATCCTTGCTGTCTTCTCAAGTTATTGGCTCCCTGAAAAGCGGGACATTAAAAAAGAAACAAAAGGAACAACATCTCCCAGTGAGGAAAATAATACCATACCACCCCGGAATTAAGAACCCGAACCTTGCACATCGCTACAAAACGCTCAGCTTAGCGGAAGGCTTTTTAATGTGTTGTAGCACATCAGTGGTGGTAAATATTTTTCCTGAGAACCATGAGATGCGGGCATGCGTACACAATATGTGTGCATATTCGCGCTGTGTCTTGTAATGTACTCCACGGGGTTCATCGCAAACTAATTCTTGAGAAAGTAGCGATGCTCCTTTTCAGTTACTATGTTTGTACGCTACACGATGACGTTTCTATAACTTTCCAGCGTAGGGCGCACATATAGGCCCGCAACGACAAGCAAACAGTTCCCTTGATGTGCACGGAGCCAGTGTTCCACTGAGCGTAACTTGCACTATCTTTACTTCTGCCATAAATTTCAAAGTCTCAAATTTTAGCGACAGAAACACCTATAGTGTGATAAATAAACGCTCCTTGAAAAAGACGTTCTCGAGCCACTCATTGTATACGGTCAAGTTCGCTCTCTCCGGACAAAGTACGTTTACAATGGCATAAACTCTAGCTATAATCAGCGGAGACCCTGAGGCGTAACCCGGAGATATGTTGGTAAATGTCGTGGGCAGGCGTAGCCGTGCGCTGCTTTTCTTATACAGCGCCCGGGGCAGTGCGCATCCCGGCAAATGCCGCCGACTTCGCTGTCCGATACGCCTACTGTATGGGAGTTTAATTGGCTCTCCTATTCTCCCAACCCAAGTTTGCCATTCTCTTTCGAGAGCATCCTGCTGCCAGTTGCTGAATGCAAGCTATAGCTTTGCAGAGTGACCGTGAAACGACTTGCCTATAACTTCGAGCCATTCATGTAGCCTCCATACAGTCCAGTAATAGTCGTTTCAAAGACACGAATGTTGGTTGTAACTTGTCATTGTTATTTAAGCGCTCAGGGGAACTGTCTCGAGCTACCGAGATTTGGCTAATAATCACAATGTGCTGGGTACTTGACATGTCCTCTTTTTCTGTATGAATGTTTCGACTGATGTGGGCAACCTGTTTACAAGAGCAGCGTGTTTCCCTTTACCAGTGGCGTACCAACTTTCTCGCCAGGGCGGGGGGCAAACTTACCTTACTCCTCAGCACACACACACACACACACACACACACACACACACACACACACACACACACACACACACACACACACACACACACACACACACACACACACACACACACACGCGCGCGCGCGCACACACACACACACAGACACACACACACGCACACGCACACCGCTGCTCACGAGCGTCTCGGGGGGTCTCGGGGGGGGATTGTGTTTTCAGCATTACCACCAAGATGGGCCAATGAGCACGCGTCGCCAAATCGCGCGGTGGTGCCCGCTCTAATCTCCTACGCGTACTTTGCCCGGCTTAGAGAAGGGGAGCGACGCTCTCTCACGCGCCCTTATCTCGCGGCGGCGAGGAGGGGAAGGTCCTACGCCTTTTTATTTAAAAGTGTATATTTGTGGTGTAAGGGGCGTACTACAATGTTTACACTCAGTGTATTTGTAAAACATCTTTCAAGGAGCCCAAGCACCTGCCTAAATACACCAATACAAACAGAATGTACAAAAGTTTTTTTTGAAAGAACAAAATGTGGAAGAATATAATGTTAAACTATCCCTCGTTGCTTCCTCTCTAAAGGTCATTAGCTCTACATAATTTTTGTAACCGGTCTTTGTCATGCACACAGCGCCGGCTTGTTACGCGAGGCAACAAATGATGCGAACATGATCCATCGCATAACTACCAATTATGCACGACCACGTAAAAATAAGAGAATAAACTATCTTTGATACGGCATATTGTTTGCCATTGGTTCTCTGGCATTCAAAATTTTCTGTTTGCCAGAAAATAGTCAGCGTGTTACATGACGTCCCGAAGCCGGAGAACGTCTCGTTTTAAATGCAATTTAAGTAGGCTAGCTGCCAGTCACATAAGCAGTGGCTACTTATAGCAGCTGGTGAGTTGGGTTATGAGTATAATAAAATATTTTCACTTGCAGCATAATGATGTTTAGTAGTTGGTGCGCCTATACATCTCTCTGAGCTCGTACTTGCTGGGAGAAAGAGGTTTAGAGAGAAATAGGCAGCGCTGCACGTGTGTACTCCTTTGCTGTCTGAGATGTATTTTGAGCTGTTCAAGTTGAGCGAAAACCAACTAACCCGACTCCTAACTAAGCCTACATAGTCCTAAAGACCACGGTCTTTCACCTTGTCTTTGGTTTGGCATGGTAGGTCAAGTTATGGGGTAAACTTAAAAGCTGAGCTTCCGACTGAGCTCCTTGACTGAGCACCTCGGCACATTTCCGGTACTGAATAAACACGAGTCGACATATCTCGTGGATGTTCATGGTGAACCTGACACTATCGCACTCGAGCTACTGAAGCCAGCCTACTGTGAGACTACTCCCACAGTCGCGTGGCTCAATCCAGTTTCACATGCCTCCATTTCTGTGGGTACAGGTATTACTTGAACCCGCAGGGTTTCCTGGCAGTGCTTATCTTGCTCGCAGACCATGCTGCTCTTTAGAGGGAGGAGCTTTGTAGACCATCGTGCCCCGCCACGGTGGTCTAGTGGTTAAGGTACTCGGCTACTGACCCGCAGGTTGTGGGTTCGAATCCCGGCTGCGGCGCCTGCATTTGCGAGGGAAGCGGAAATGTTGTAGGCCCGTGTGCTCAGATTTGGGTGCACTCCAAAGAAACCCAGGTGGTCGAAATTCCCGTAGCCCTTCACAACGGCGTCTCTCATAATCATATGGTGGCTTTGGGACGTTAAACCCCACATATAAATCAAATAAAATCAACCATCGACATCATCGGGATTGCGCCACGGAGGAAGTAGAGAAATCCTGCGGGCAGCAGCAATGCTAGCGTGAGGGGTGCAGAAAATAAAGAAGCAGTGTGTTTTTCGTTCTCACAATAAAAGGACGTGTAGAGTGGCTTTTCTGATGAGTGCTCCACATATAGCCTTTTTCGTGTTCATGCAAAATGCATATAGCCAGCTACAAATGTTGTGGGTCTTTGGTTTTGATACTCTCGCTGAAATACATGTAATCAATCCATTGATGCTTTGAGAAATAGTTCACCAGGGAATGTCACTGGAGCCAATGTTCAGAACGCCAACTGGAGCCAATGTCTGCGTGCCGGCACGCAATCTTGGACGCCGTGCTTTATCTGCGTCATGCCGCGTTACTTCTCCAGAGGGCTCAAAGAGGGCGGCACCACCCTGCTCCATCAACAGAGAGCAAGGAGCGAGAATGCGTGAAAGATATAAGGCGCGTTCCTACAGAGCCCAGCTATGTAGCTCAGTCGGTAGAGCGACGGGCGCTTTTCGTCGTTACCCAAGGAGTTGAAGGTTCGATGCCCGACGGTGGCACTTTTTCTTCAAAGTTTCTTTTAAAGACGATAGCCTTTCTTGGGGACCTTCGACGCAAAAAAATTAGTATGTCTGTCTGTCTGTCTGTCTGTCTGTTAAAGCTTCTCGATAGCAGTGAAAAGCCCAGACCAAAGGAGCACTGAACAGTAGCCGATGCAGTTATGCTATTTGCCTTTTGCTTCGTGTCAGCACATGACAGGTGCTTGTCGAAGTCGTGCAGCTTCCACGTGCACCAATGATGTTTCACCACCGACTACTAGGAGTGTGATAGCACCGGTTTATATAATGAAACTGCCTCAGTGAACACTGCTGTCATCGGGGAAAGCACTAAAATGTGTGCTATACGAACCAAAACATCACTAGCAAGTTTATATAAGGTTACTGTGGATGAATGTCCGTGGTTCATGGCTTGAAGCAATTAGGGATTGTGTCAATGGAAGGCGTAAGATTTTGGTTGCAAACACTTCGTAATAAAGCTCGTCAAACAAGACAGAGCATATCATGGATACACAGCATTATAATCTTAACGCTAAACTGTCTCATGTTGTTTTTTCACTGGCAGAAGAGATACGCCATGCATTAAGCGTGAAGTTCGAAGTGACCACGCTAGCTCTCGTCGAAAGCATTCGAGTGTAGGTTACATCCAAAGCTGCCGTAGTACCGATTGAAAAAACGAGAAGATTTTACTTGGACACTTACGTATCTTGTACTAGATAGTCTTATCTTTTCCTTCTGCACGTCAATTCTCTTTCTCTATGCGCTACATCACTGCACGCTGGAACGCAACAATCCTAATTGTTTACCACTCCGCGCAATGGCCATGTGACTGGCGACGTTCCGTAAATAGAGAAGAAAGGAAAATAAAAGGACAAAGACGTAGCTTCGGATTAGGAGTGCCAAGCCTGAGGGAAGTGGGGAGCTAAGCAGCCTTATTTGCTTGTCTTTTTTTGCCTCCTGTCTTTCTTTCTCTCCTTTCTAGATGCGAAACATCTTATGAGCGAGCTTGATCCGGTGGCGACCAAGCTTCCCTGCTCATAGGTTTACTGTTTCTTCCACTCACCCCTCTGACGGCCGCGTCACTAAGTTCTCAACGCCACCGCAGGCAGCGTCTGCTGGCGAGTTTCGCAATCGAAAAAGCCGACTGCTCAAGCTGCACAACCATTCAATTCCCCCTCCCGTATATGTAAGCACTGAATATTCACTTCCATGGTAGTGCCGGTGGAATATTTCTCTTGTGCGTTGTTGAGCAATGAAGCTTCGCAGCATGCGCGTTAACTAAAGGTGGTCTGTGGGTCTCTGTGTTCAGTCGGCGTTCTCTGTCTCCCATTGCCCATTAGCAGCGATTGGTATGTTGCAGTAGGAAACACCACTCCAAGAGCTCGTGATTTGCGCCTCCCCAGGTTTCTCTCTTGCGCGACGCCACGATGAGTGCCAGTGTGAACGCCGCCGACACTGTAAGCGTTAACGCCCGCTGCTTCGCGTATACACATGGTTTACTTTAGCGGGAGATGACGTAATATCCTTTCTCTTTATTTCTACTGCCTTCTATTCTCCTTCCTTGCTATTTCTCGCTTGATTTATTTCTTTTGTATCTTTGTGCGAGATTTCGCGTGCGCTGAGCAAAGCGACACCAACATTTGAAAGCCAGGGTGCCTCAAGAGCTTTGTATTTGACGATATCACCAAGGTGTTCGAAGAACAAGTGGATGAAGACTTCTCCTTGGCGTGAGCACGTGCTCCATATGCAACAGGCGGCTACACTACGCCTGGTTTCGCCAGCGTTACGGCAAGTTACATGAGACGACGCCAGCATTCGACAACCCGGGCCGTTGTAGTGCTATACAATCATGATAAAAAAGCAGTGTTGAGGGGGTGACATGATGGGTGCTTGCCATATTCTGAGTACCTAAAGGCAAAATCGTGCAGTGCTCCTCCCCGTGTGAGTAACTACGTGAACGCACGCCGCCTTCGGACGAACTACATGCTGTAAAAATAGCAACCAAGCATGGAGAAATGGCATGCTCGTCATTGTGCAGATCGTGATTGGCGCTCCGAGCGTGGCTGGAAGACCCTCCTTATGTGCCGACCAACCCGACAAAGACAGTCACGACGTGTGAAGCCTTCTAATCCATCCTGCGCCGACAACCTCGAAGCCGGGCAATTTACTGCGCAACTATAGCATGTCGATGAATGGGTTGCTCCGCAGATAGCAGACGGAACGTGCTTGCGACACGTCGCTTTGAGCTAAGTAGCTACACGAATACATATTCGTTCACCACAGTTACAAAATAATATATATATATATATATATATATATATATATATATATATATATATAATATATATATATATATATATATATATATAAGGGAAAGAAGTGTATACCTAAGGGCTCGTTTTCCGTGTTTTAACACAATATTAATGAGATATAACAGACATTAATGCCAAGGAATGTACAGGGGAGGCTATTAGAACCAATGGAATGTAAATAAGAAGAAAGAAAAGTGGATGAAAAAATTACCAACTGTGAGCAGGAATCGAACCTACGACCTTCGAATTACGCGTTCATATATATATATATATATATATATATATATATATATATATATATAATGCTTTTGATGCCTCGCCATCGCCACTGCACAGTCAGTTGATGGCCGCCCTTTATACCTGCTTATTGCGTCGACACGTAACACACACCTGTGTTATGACGAACAACAATCATGTTACATTACCACTCGCCACGTGGTCGTTTGAGACCCAAAGCTTTCTCGGTCACGCTTAAGGAGAACGTCCGTTCAGAAACATTGACACGGTAACCAGAATTTCCAAAACTTCCTTGCATTGCCTAAATTCGCGAAAAAGCCACTTCCTGAGGAAAAACAACTAAGGCTACGTTTTAGCGATGACGCAGCAAGCAATAAAAAATGAAATGATAGGTGTAAACTTAAGCGATATGGAGAGCCCAGTGGGTCAAGCAACAAATGGGTGTTATGGGTATCTTATTTGAAATCAAGAAAAAGAATTGACATTGGGCAACGCAGGTAGCGTGTAGGCAAAATAGCCCGCGGTCATCAAGAGTAACTGCCTACATTGGAAGAGAAAGTAAAAGTGCGAGGGGCGGACAGAAGTTTTCGGTTACACCGTGGCAGCAGTAAGCACAGGAGCGATTTGGTTGGTTATGACATTGTGCTATGACATTCCCTCTTTATCTTGCAGTTCAGAAGCATAAGCGTCACGCTATCATTTACCCAGACTACCTGTGACTTCGATATGAGCTTGTCTTTTGCCATGTTGCTTTTTTTTCATCCAAGGCAGTCAGCGAGTGCAACTTCTGGCTATCGAGTTGTTGTGCATCCTTCCCGGCTCTCTTGATCACAGGCTCAGCCTATCTTTAACGTCTCACTTTCAACTTACTCTTTTCAGTTTATGCACCCACATCATACACTGTAACTACTCTGCGTCTCACGACGGGCAAAATAGAGCCCACTCTAGTGAAGGGTAGGAAAACTCAGCTAAAGTGTTCAGCAATGGTTTCCTCCGTCTCGACATTTCTTTTCACACGAGTCTCCGTCGGCCTTTCTTCTTATCTTCGTGAAGTCATGCTGCTCCGAAGAAAAGGGTGGGTGCTTTACGTCTAGGCTACGCAACTGGGCGGGGCAAAAGTGGCCTCCTCACGCATCTGAGTGATGAACGGCGCACCCACGTCATCACTATTTCGGTGACGGACGAGCGCAACCACCTCGTAGCCATGAAGAGGCGTCCTCACTGACGGGTCTCATATTGGACGCGCTGTCTTGACCTTTTTTGCTGCGTGTTGAAACTCTGTCTGGCAGGCCGGGTCAGAAAAAGGCCATCGCAGTGATCCAGGATCTGGGAGCCGTCGTCTATTGATGCTCCTATATAATATGACGTCTTGAGCTTTGTGCACGTGTGTAGAGCATTGCGGTATTTTGTGGTGGCTCGTGGCTTGTCTACCGGCCTTACGGATATTATCTCATGAGAAGCCCTCATATGGTTTAACCCATGATAGCACCAGAAGCACGAAAGAAAAAAAGGGAAGCACAACTGAGCAGATTATTTCATCTCGTTGTTCGAAGGCGTATACTTTTTCTGAATCTTCCTCAAACGTTTTCTCAGATTTTGACGCTGTGTATATACATAGACTGTTTTAACAGTACTGGTAACTCAGTGCCATTTACGTTATGGTATCCACATTTTATGTAAGCCCTTCATTAACAAAATCATTTTGACTGTGCTAGTTCCTTCATGAGCACGTGTTGAGATGATGAGAGCAGCTAACACAGGTTATGTAGTGTAAAATAGCTACATGCTGACCCTGATCGTACCGTATAGCTTTACATATCATGTGGTGAACAAGCGATGTTAAAGGACCCTGCTGTGAGCTTCTTCACAGTGTTTCGCGTATTCGCGATAGAATAGCGCAGCATCCCCGAACTATCGAGCCAGCCCTATACATCTCCAATATAAATGGCTCTTAAAAGATCGCGACAAGAATCCTGTGACATTTAGTATAACTTGGTACCACTTTTTGGCTCTCCAGTGAAGAAATGCTTGTTTATTCATGTCAAAAAGTGATTTATTTTACAACATGATTGCAAACATTGCGCTTTGATTGCTACAAAATTGCAAAATAGAGCAAGCAAACACAGTTGGTTAGTTCATGAGTAACGGGAAACGGAGAATGTTGGTGTTGATTTTATTTTTCGAGCATCTATTTGGGCCTCAGCCGCTCGTTGGTTCATACACGAAGACGAATACACTTATACCTTGAGTATCGGCGGCTCCTCATCAGATTTGTAATGACATTTCCCTTAAAATCACTTGCGAAATAATTTCATAGCAATAGAGAACTAGGTCAGAGCGTTAAACTTTTTTGTTGCCTCCTTATGGGAGTCCGGAGAGAGCTGCAAAGAGGAGAGGGGGCTGGAATTGTGTGGAAAATACTTTCTTTCTATGTAGTAGCAATAAGCTACACAGCTTGATTAGCCAGCTCAGATCACGCATATCATACAGTGAATAGTGCAACAAGAGACAAAGGGATAGGAAGAAATATCTTTTTTTCCTATTCTTTGTCACTTGTCCCGCTGTTTACAGTATCATAGACCACCCAACTTGCCTCAAGGTTTGCACTCCCGCATACCTATGTGAAACGGCCTGCAGGATGGCTAGCTAACTTTGCACGTTATGCGATCATGTCACGGAGAGGATACCTGTTCTAGTCCCCCCCCCCCCCCTTCTTTTACGGATGCACCACACTGGAAAAAATTTGTGGTTGCCCTAGATCCTTAAAGTTTCTTCAGGTGGCCCTTGAGCTGTCTACTAGCAGCTCAAAAACTTCCTTTTGCTAAAGAATGGATTTGTAAAAGTCGTGCTTCGGTAGTTCCGCCAGTTCAGCTAATGTGGCGTAAGCCTCTTGCAGCCACCGCTAGCTGCCACGACATTGCTTCTTGCATGCGATTAGCGCCAACTTCGTGATCCATAGCATGACGAGCGCTGCTGGGCGGGGGTTGAATTAGCAAAATTTTCTAATGAACGTTGCATATAGTGTCCTGACCAGGACTACGTGAAACTCGGGACGCTGCCTGAGAAGTCATTACGGTCCCGCAAAATCCGGAACGGGTGGCAGCCCTAATACCCGCTTAGACATAAATCATTTTAATTGGGAAGTCTGGAAGTGTCTACTAGGCCATTTTTCATTATTAGCAGAAGCATGGTACCCGCTACACACCTGTGAGATGTACTTGTTCATGTTGTGGCTCACGATAATGAAGGATAATGCCTAAGATTTTTGTAATAAGTTGTAGCATTCAACGACCAAGTTGGTTGCAACTTGTTAATTTAAAAAGCCTGTGTGGTAATTTGCTGTTCTAAAACGCATTAGCAAAATTATTCCACATGCTAATCCTCAACAAAAAGCCTGCATAGGATCAGTTTGAAACAATGTTCCAAGCATCGGCGTGGCCCATTGGTAGAATACTGGGCTGCCACTCAGAGCACCCGGTTCGGAAAGGCATTCCATTCTTGGTATTTTGGCTTATTCAGTTTCTTTTCATAGTTGATTTGATAGCGGTTGCAAACATCGGCAGCAGCAGAGGTCGCGGACATCTATGGTGCCAAAATTGGGTTTTGTTGTAATGTCATTACATATTTCACTGTTACACCCTTTCTGCAGTCAAGATCAGCCAACGTAGTGTTATCGACGCAAATTTTAAGAGCTACTGATTAAGAACTATTAGTTTGATGACTGCCAAGATAGTAGTTAATTTTCGAATAAACTCCGAAGCACAAGACTGGAATCATTGCAAATGTGAATAGGTACTTCGAGGGCCGCTAGATTCAATGGTGAGTAGTCAATTATAAACATATTGTATAATGATGATTGTCGTCATTGATGGAAAAACTATTAAAAATTATAAACACCTTCACAAAAAACTTACCGGCTTCAATTGGAATAGGCGTAAATAGCATTTTATTAATTCGCTCAACAGTATGAACAAAATATTCCCAGGCTGTACCGCGCACTTTCCTATCTAATGTCAGCATAATTGTGATTGCAAGGCTAGCTAGGCAAATATGGTTTAGCTCGCTTAAGTAGCATGGTTTAAAGAGGTGGCCTTGTGACCCTCTCGACTCTGAGTCACTCGTGACGTGCTACACATGAGCCATTTCAATGCCTGGCAGCGATGTCATCGTGAACGCAGTGTCAACGAGAGAATTCAAGAACACTCCAAATAAAAGGGACTGTCCTCAGACGGTGAATCATGCTTTTTTTTAAATGACTGATGTTATCACGTTAAGATATACTGATGCGCTTGTCTCGGCACATAGACCTCGCCTATAGAGGAAAACAACGCGAGCCGTACCGCGCCACTGCGCAAATGAGCCGGTAAAGTTGAAAAAAATGCAGGCATATGACTACTTTAGTGTCACGGTTTGGATGAGAAACAAAACAAGAAATAAAAGTGCGCTCATCTTGTCATAGGAATTCTTACACCTGACGAAAGTTACATGCGCAAAACAAAACTATCAATGCCATGCTGGGAATTTTTTAACGGAATGCACTCTCTATAGATGACCAGGACCAAACATACGAGTGTAAAAACAAAGTTGGCGAACAGCAGCTGGCGCCTCTAGGAAATAGGAGTCGGAATGGAGCGTTTTTTTTAGGGCAACCGATGAGCTGATCATTGTCCCCAGACACCACCGCTCATTTATTTTGTACGACTGTCTGTTTATTGCGTTTTGATTCAAATATCTCATTTCATTTTCCTTCTGCTGCTCTTCGCCAGAATGCGCAACGGGCAACTTATCTCCAGTGGACCGGTCTTCAACACCGCGGGCAACGCACACCACGCCTTTTTTCGTGCCGCACCCTCGCGTGCCTCACTCACCCAGGCGGGTCACCACTGCAAGAGGACGCGTAAAGAAGGGCTATGAACTACTCTGGCCAATCTGTATTTGCTCAACCTTCTCCAGCATTGTGCAGTTGGCTATTCCTATATAGCTTATCTAATATGTTGCGAACTCTGGCACTGCCTTGTCGTAAATACAACTTCATATTATCTATACTATGGCATCACGCTATATACACTTCGGCTTTTGTCACCATGACCCATCATCTTCGTCTCCTGTGCTTGTTGTAGAGATAGATATACCTGGCATGAGTTCGTTGATCGCAGCCAGAGCATGACGTGTTCGATTAGGTACCACCAAAAGGCTGAGAGAAAAAGAGCTTTTTTTAGCTCGCTTTCTTTTAGTCCGTCAATAAGTGTTTCGAGAAGTAACCACGCTGTGCTGTGGTAGCCGCCGTAATTCTTATTTTCGCAGTGGCCACGTAAGACATAAAACGAGCACAGGGGACACTCGTGCACTTCTTGGTTGTGTGTTTATCTTTTTTTTCACCATACGTTTACCCCTTTTGGGCCACGCATTCAAAGAGAACAGGCCGTTCCTCTTGGGAATCCTCTGCTACCTCCGAGGCACAAGCAATCGAGAATGAGCGATTGTTTGGGGGGGGGGGGGGTTTAGACCGTTTCTTTTTCTCCACCACTTTCTTAGAGAAAAGAAGTGATTCTCGCCCGGATGAAACTAGGTCAAGGTACAGCCGAAACGGTAGCCGATCCTTAAACGCGATTGCGTCGCTCCAGTGGTCACCTGACAGATGGCGCTGTCACAGCTAGAGCGCTGGTCCGAAAATTTCGTTCACTTGTTTCGCGGTGTATAATAAGGACCATCGCCCCAGTGGTTTTTTTTTCTCTCCTTTTTTTCTCCCCTTCTTTTCTTTATACCTGATTGGCGAAAAGGTGGATGGAGCTTCTAATAATTAACTCCACTAGGGTGCATGGTAGCACCAGTCTAGCCGACGCTTTAATGAATCATGAGTGAACCATGTCTGCAAAAATCAGAGAGCACTTCGCAATTTTAAACTGTGCCGAAGATCAATTATCAAATATTGAGACAGTTGCTTCTTAGCTCCATCAGATTGTCCTATTCACGAAGATGTATAGATGCGTAACTGCTGAGGCACATGAACACTCGGTGCACATTGACCATTGCGACTACTGTTCTAGTTTTTTTTCTCAATTTAGCATACATGCTCTTGCACTGCCAGTGTCTTGCATACCGCTACATGCAACCGGAGAGGGGCGGGGCCTGGGCCAAGCACCACAGACGAACGGCCACCTCCTAATCGAAACGTGTGAAGCTAAGATTGTGCTCGAGGGCCTGTGCAATCGAAGCAAAAGTGCTACTGGAATAGAAAATTCCCCAACCTTAGGTTGATACTGGGCATCGCTCCAAACACTGTTTAGATATGAACGTTTATTTCACTGTCTCTTACCCCAGAGCACATTGTTGCAGTTTTGGCCACCCGTAGAACAGCGGACTTGCAAAAGCACACGCCAAACTTGAGCGTTTCCCGATACTCACAAAATTAAATGAACTTATAGTTTAAGACTAGATCAAGAGTCGTCTTCAGTGTTCCATCAAATTATTCTCACATATATATTGAAGTTTGTGAAAGAAAACAGCATATCACGGACAATCATGGTCATCAAAAGCATTGGTTGTCTGCATGAATCACTAACCCGCTAACCCATTCTACAACTTCAGCACAGAAGCAGGACATAAAATCTCAAGAACATGTATCTTCTAATGCGCGCCAAGTTTAGTTTGTCCCAATACTTGCTTAATACCATGTAGGGACCTTCCAACACTTTTTCAATATGTCATCAAACGAACTCGCTATCTTTGTTGCGTAATCAATCGACTGCCGCAGAAATTTTTGCCATCTCTCAAGTATGAGTAGAATTACAAAGACCATCAACCTATCACTTATCAAGAATGTCGTGTAATAATATCGTGTAAAAATGTCGTGTAAAAATGCTGACACGCCATAAAGCTGATGCCCAGAGATGCAGTGACTCAGTTAGCCAAGCCTCACGTGCAATGGCTTTTTCTCTAAAAACATAGTCGAGAGCACTGCAATAAGGTTGCTAATGAACCCGGACACATGGTTTCATTTTATACTTCGCGGGCTTCTGTTCAACGCCGGAAAAACTAAGCAGCATGCACAATGCACAGAAAATCAGACCAGTTTTTATTTGGGAAGCCCTCTATAACGTCGAGAAGTTCACTTGGCTCAAAGTGAATATTATACTAGCACAACTGAAACGAATTAAACACGAATTAGCGATTTTTCTGACGAGCACCACATGACAGTGAACTGGGGGCAGTTAGTTTCATTCAGCTGCACTCCGCCCATTTTTTTTAATTTTTTGTTTCTAGTCACGAGAATCAACAAGTATATAAGGTAGGGCATCATGTTCCGAAAAAAGGGTGCGTAATAAGTGCGCACAACACTTAGTGCACCGACTAGTTTTCCACTAGGTCTTTTGGGGCCGTTCCATGCGCTCGCCGCACAGCCGGAACGCACGTGCCGGCACACCTGCCGCACCCAAGCGGAGGGCGAATTTGTCCCCCGTTTGCATGTGTCAGGGGTCTCGGCACGTGCATTGCAGCTGGGCTGGTAGAGCGTGTTAATGCCATCACACAATATCTTCTTTCATTCACCTTTAGGAGGTTAACATTCTGTGTGACACCATAGATACAAAAGAGGCCGACAAAAGTGCATGTGGCTTAGCCCGGCTATGCCCAGTTTTGCGAGCAAACGCTTGTTTATTTTGTTGTGCTTCTTTACCCTCGTTGCTGAAGAGAACACTTGGCCAACCGATAATGGCGAGTCAAATGTGCCGTTCTGCGTGCGATTCAATACCATCTCTTTGTCACTTCTCGAAGCCTTCACTGCAGGCAATGAGAGAAACGCCACCAACAGACGCTCACGATAGCGCGCTGTTCTGCTAGCAGGTGTTACTTGCATTTTCACCTCGGCTGCTAGAGAAGGACGTTTGAACAGGTAGACAAGGGATCCGACGAACGCGTTCGCTGTAGGCTCGTGCACAACTGCAACGACATTACTAAATCTCAGGTGGCTTTTCACGGGTCATCCGTTTGTCACTTCATGGCAATTAGAAATCACTGTGAAACTCGCTCGCCTAAAAGCTTCCGCTTGAACAATGAACTTTTATAGAGTTTTCAGATAAAACTCCATAAGTCTCCCATCGGAGGGGAGCGGGCCACACCGACGTCGCGACAGACATTTTTTCGTGGGGCACCTTCGTTTCTTAGACACCGCCAATTGAATACGACAGGCATTTATTTTGACAAAAGCATAGGCAATATCACTTGTATCATGAACAGTAGTCATTAGTTATAACGTAAATTCGTTAATTAAAATACTTTTTCATCTCGGGGGGTTCCAAGGTTGTCGGTTGGGATCTCGCCGAATAAAAATTGTTCTTTCCTTCGTTTTCTACTTATTAAGAAATTTCATCCCGATTACCACGCTATATAGTGAAAGACGATAAGTAATCTCCCCAATGTGTAATATTCAAGTAATTTTTTTGGACTGTATAGATACCGTACGACTATAGTAATGCTCGTATTAATGTGTCCCTCTCAACAGACGATTGCCCCTTCGTTTCTGTTTGTGTTAAGCTACAATTTTTTTTGTAATGTCAACCCTGTGTTCTTCATCTCCTGGTCGTCTTTACGTGGACCGTCTGCTTTGCGTGACAGGATGTGTTCCGTCCCACTGACCGCATCGCAGCTCGACAGTAGCCGGCGTTAAAGCTGTTCTTTTTCTTCTTCTTTTTATTCGCACATGTTATGTTCCAGTTTTCTCTGGTGGGCCATTGTTCGCCATCGTCAACCGACAGTATTCTTTTCCACATTCATTTCAAGGTTACATAAAATGCTTTTTTCACGGACATTTCTGCTGATATTCATTCCCCGTAATCTTCATGCCTTCCCCGCTTTTTCTGTGTGTGCCTTTTCTTTGTATAAATGGCTCCCTGTGTCTGTTCTCACGAACATGAGTTGCATACACAGTGTAACAATTGAATGTCACTCTTGCCCTTTCTCCCTTTTGTGTTGCAAGCAAATCAAATCAAAAGTAAGCGCGTTGGTGTATATCCTTGTGGCATGCAGTTGACGGAAGCGCTCACCAACAACGGATATGCATGCAATGAGTATACGGCTGGATTAGGCGCGTCCGGCTTCCCCGCTTCAGTAAAATTAAATGATAGATGATGGAGGAGGAAGATAAAGGAAGGAGGAAGGACAGGGAGGCTAATGTCACGAAACCAGACTGGGAGCTGCTTTGGTGAAAGTGTAGAGGCTTAAAACTACGATGATTGCTGCTAGAAATGCTAGTACAGGGTGGAATTCGAGATCTAGAAAGCCATTCTGTAGCATATATACGGTAATTCTGGGAGTCTCCTGGCAAAAAAAAATTGCCCGCAGCTTCCCTCGGGGGAACACTGAGGAGGATGCGGAGCATATAATTGGTTAACGGGGTGTTAAAGTGCGACTTACTTGGGTCGATGGCTAAATTGGTTAACGTGGTTGTGAAATGGGGTGTTAAATTGCGACTTACTTGGGTCGATGGCTAAATTGGTTAACGTGGTTGTAGGAGGGGGTGTTAAATGAGTGAACACGTACACACGTATGCGAAAGGGCGGCGCTGGTCAAAGGGACGTCGATCATTGTGTTTGTGGATTCGTTGGAATTCATTTCACCGCGACCTTGGACGTCGACGCGCCGTACAAACCAACCGACGAGCGGCAACTGAGCGAGCGAGCGCCGACCTTGAGTATATATACAGCGTGACAGCGCATGCACTGTCAGCTGTTGAATGTTCTCGAAGGAGAAGCGCGCGCGGCACAGATGGTGGGCGACGGCGCGACGGCGCATGCGCGCGCGTCAGCTGTCGAATGTTCGAGAAGCGGTGCGGACGGCGCGGACGGCACACTACAAGGCGCGAGTATCAGATGCTTCCGCATCTAAAAAAGAAGAAAAATTGTTTAGGCAAAGCAGCGCGTCTCTGAGTAATAACAAAACAATTTCTACTTTCCTTTCAATTCTTATTTTTTTCTGCTTTCCTTGCCTGGTCTGAAGCACATTGCAGTGCCTGAATACATCAAACAACTTTACAAACAAGAGTTTATTATGAACTCAGGGCTGCACACTTACAATTCAGCGTTTTGTTTTTAGGGTTTTTAACTGCATGCTCATTATTGCCATTTTCCTGTTCTCTTTTTGTGTTATGCCAATAGAAGTAGATTCGGTGTCCATAATAACCGTCTAACATGTGAAGTACGCACTCAGTATGGCAAAATGAGCATTTTTTTCTCATAAACTTTATCATAAAAATTTCTGCCACATTTTATAAAAAATTATAGCACACTTTTGTTTTTATGTTAAGATTGAAAATTTGTATATAAAATGCATAACTGTTGCATTCCGTTAACATTCTTATGTCGCTTCGTATATATGTAATTTGTTGAGTTTAATTATGATCATTTACTAATACGTTTGTTTCTACTAACATTGTCAACCGCTTTTGTTATTTCCTGTTTGCTTTCTAGTTTTCTTATTGTATTACCACAGACGGTCTCGCCAGTGGTTTTTCACCTTAACACCGCTTCATTTCTATTTATCTGCACTTTAATGTCTTTTTTACGGGAAAAAAATAAAGATTGATTGATTCATTCATTCATTCGTTCATCATTTCATTGATATGACTGACAACCGAGGCCAAAAAGTATAAGCACGAAATCGCTGACTCATCCCACTTCGTAGAAAACTATCGAAATTCAACTCGGCATAATAATCACATCGTTGTTTTAGTGCTCAAAACGTACAACCTTACCTTTAAAGCCTGCTTAATTAAGCGTTTGTTACGGTGGCAGGCTTCAACATGGCGGAAGCTCCCGTTGTGGAAAGAAACAATAAAGTGCGATATAAATATTCATAGTTGGTTGGTGCGTCTTTTTAAAGGCAAATACAGAACAGGAATTTTGTCTGCGAGTAAAAAGTGGAAAAAAAACACTCACAAGTATGTTATGCAGTCATTGGTATTGCTAGAAAGGTGTTGGTGTGAAGTTTTGCCTCGAAATTTTGGCTGTTTGTAATCTATCTATCTATCTATCTATCTATCTATCTATCTATCTATCTATCTATCTATCTATCTATCTATCTATCTATCTATCTATCTATCTATCTATCTATCTATCTATCTATCTATCTATCTATCTATCTATCTATCTATCTATCTATCTATCTATCTATCTATCTATCTATCTATCTATCTATCTATCTATCTATCTGTCTGTCTTTCTGTCTATCTGTCTTTCTGTCTTTCTGTCTGTCTGTCTGTCTGTCTGTCTGTCTGTCTGTCTGTCTGTCTGTCTGTCTGTCTGTCTGTCTGTCTGTCTGTCTGTCTGTCTGTCTGTCTGTCTGTCTGTCTGTCTATCTATCTATCTATCTATCTATCTATCTATCTATCTATCTATCTATCTATCTATCTATCTATCTATCTATCTATCTATCTATCTATCTATCTATCTATCTATCTATCTATCTATCTATCTATCTATCTATCTATCTATCTATCTATCTATCTATCTATCTATCTATCTATCTATCTATCTATCTATCTATCTATCTATCTATCTATCTATCTATCTATCTAGCTACACTGCACACGTGTACGGGAGTTGTACAACCCTGCAAGTGCAAGCAGTTGTGCTCGATAAAGTTATTCTGCCTTGTTGGAGCTTTTTGTTACCGAGACTTAGGCTGCACAACAACATATTGAGGCGTGTAAAAATATGAAATAACCACAGTGATAATCACAACACGTTTAGAGCATTTGGTATACTAAAAGGCAAACAACGCATGCATAAATGCGCTTGCAGGCAGCATTCGGTAACCGGTAAGCAACAAAGTAATCGCATAACAACGTTTTAGCAGGGGCTGATGTGTACATTAATAAAACCGCAGACAGTCGGATAGCGCAGCGCATGATTCAGTCAAACACCGAGGACGCAGCACCAACAACCACATATTTTATCTGTAGAACGTATGAAACGCATTTCGCGCAGACATCACAACAATATTAATAATACTAATAATAATTTATATTCCTACTTTCATTGGTAATATGGGCATTAGACAAGGTACATTATTTATGTGCCTTTATACTGTGTCCCTTGTGTTCAAAGTTTCGCTGCTTAGCAATCACCAATTAGGTCGCTAAAAGCAATGCTCTGTTTTCAAGCGATGTTTTGCCCCGCAGCGGTGGTCTAGTGGCTAAAATAGTCGGCTGCTGACCCGCAGGTCGCGGGATTGAAGCCCGGCTGCTGCGGCTGCATTTTAATTGAAGCGAAAATGCTGTACGCCCGTGAGATCAGATTTAGGTGTTCTTCGGAGCACTCCACTACGGTGACTCGTATATCCGGAGCCCTCCACTACACCGACTTGTATAATTATATGGTATTTTGGGACGGAACACCCTACAGGTTATTCAATCAAACGGTGTTTTCTATTTCTTGATGACAGCGTCTCAAAAATGGTTTTCATGCCTCGTCATGCGACATCACGACATCTAGGCTGTCAGCCCCTAGCATACGCAGTGAAATGATGTAGGTAAGCTGTCATTATTCGAAAACGAGAATATAAGACTGCATTCCAGGGACTGCTTTCCCAGTGCGCAGGTGTCCGGTTACCAATGTTGTACGGCAGCGGCACTGTCAAGGACTGGGTTTATTCTTGAAGTAAGCGGCTTTCTTGCGAGGTGCACAGCCGGTTTTCATCTCAGGCAGCGCATAGCTCTTTCATACAGCCATCTACCGAGGTGAGAGGAGAGCATGGCACCACGAGGCAACATGTGCAAATACACGGAGAAGCTCAGAAAAATCGCGACGGTGCAGTACGCGCCAGCTGGTCGGCTAAGGAAAGGAAGTCACGTGACTGCGGCCACTAGAGGACCACGTTCCTGCATAAACCTCGTCGCTAGTAAATTTAGGTGCCAGGAGTGGTGCGTGCTGTTGTTGCTTTTGCTGCCTCCATTTTGGAGGAACCGCATTCCGATCTAGTCATGCAGCACCACCAGCACAGCCGGTGCGGCACGACGCGTGCCCCTTTGGCGCTTGCAGGCGCGCGCCTGGCACCAACAACGTAGTGGCGGCATGGCGCGGACGCCTGTCTGAGGAGTGATGGCATGCAAAACTACTTACTAGCTTGGGATGGCACTGTAAAGTGGCTGAGCACGTGCGAGTGCAAAATGTACCGAGATAAATGATATGCAGAGGTTATTGAGGTTAACTGCAGAACAGGTATCCTTTTTGCAGGCCCACCACGCATGGGTAAAAAGACAGAGAAGGAAAAAAAAGAAAGAACGAAAGAAAGAAATGAGAAAGAAAGAGAAGAAAGAAAGAAACAAAAAAAAAGAAAGAGAAAATTGATGGACTTGAAGCTGTGCACTTGCGTCACAATGGTTTAGTCGTTATGACTCTCGATTACTGAGCAGAAGGTCGCGGGATGGACTCCCCGCCACAGCGGCCTCGTTTAAATGAAGGCGAAATACTGGATACACGGGTTCCTATAATTTGGTGCGTGTTGAAGAGTACAAGATGTTAGGAATTTTTAGAGGCCTCCACTATGGCGTCCCTCATCCCTGCATTATCCTTGTATGATCGCGACCTTTACTATTTATAATGTTGCACTCATTGCCGTGATGTAATTGCGTGCACCATTGCAGAGATGCGTGAGGAACAAAATAATTTATGAATTCAAAGACGATAATGGGGTAGGGAAAAATATGTCACAGAAATAGAGCTGCGATAGCATGTGCCGATGATATACAGAAATGAGCTATTTTGCATCTATATTTATATGCGTGAATGTGCTCTACGCATCTCATCCAAGACTTTCGCATTGCTCGTGTTCCAGGATAAGCATCTAAGCCTGTCCATGTCGTCCTAAAAGTTTGGCCGCTATGAAATTTTAGCCATCGCCGGTCACGCTCCAAATAAATATTTAGGTGGGCTGGCACAATGTGGGGACAGTTTGCGTGCGCACACGTGAAAAAGCGGTAAAAGAGGGAAATGTTTAAAACTGATATTCATATGAAGACGCATCCACGCGTCCGTAATAAATGACGTGGTTCAGACCTCTATGCAATCAATGGTGCACGTTGCACATTCCTGTACACTCAATTCGCAATAA
This sequence comes from Rhipicephalus annulatus, assembly GCA_013436015.1. Classification (NCBI taxonomy): domain Eukaryota; kingdom Metazoa; phylum Arthropoda; class Arachnida; order Ixodida; family Ixodidae; genus Rhipicephalus; species Rhipicephalus annulatus. The sequence goes on from WOVY01010772.1 coordinate 34,783, forward strand.
TAATTGCTATGTAATGGAGTCTATTTTCTTTTGGATAGTTTAGCAGCACTAAACATATCTATGGGCAAGAGTTGCTTATAATAGCGTGAATGCAGTAATGATTGCTAACTCTAGTAAGAAAGGTGAACCGAAATTATTATGCTGCAACGTCCACGTAGCATCACTGTTGGCCGTAGAACGCTTGCCCTGATACTAAATCACACGTACGCAAATCTTCTGATTTCACAAACTGTGAGCCGCGGTGTCAATAACTATAATAATAATATAAGAACTTACGCATCCATTGAACGTTCTCCTTTTCATCGCGCGGTGCGCCGTCCTCAATTTATAAGCTGAACCCTCTTTGTAAGGCACCAGGATTTGGCTCCATAAGTATACATGCACTGCCAAGTTTCAGCTGTTTTGTACATTCCTCTTGAGGGTTACAGGCATATTAGCATTCAGGATTTGAGAATTCTTGCCGAATGGGCCCCCCCCCCCCCATTCCTATTCTTCCAATTATTTAACTCTCATGATTCGGCTCCTCGGTTACAAACTATCCTGAGTATACATATTGCTTTACAACTTCCAGCGCCTCTCTCTATATCTATCACGAAGTGCTGTTTTCTGCCGAGATTGTTGCACATTACTTTAGTTTTGTGCATAATAACTTTCAGACCTACTCCTTTGCTTTCCGTGTCCAGTTCAGTCATCATGAGCTGCAATTTCTCCCCTGAGTTACTAATGAAGGCCATGTTATCGGCGAATTGCAGGTTACTATAGTAACCTGCAATTAGGTATGTAGAGTTAATGTAGAGTATCCTAAAGGATACTTTACATTAACTCTTATGCTTAACTTTTCCCGAATTAGGGCCCTCAAGACCTCCTGGAAACATGCGATGAATAGCATTAGAGAGATTGTGTCTGTCTGCTTTACACCCTTCTTTGTTGGAACACCATCGCTTTCTTTGTGGTGAACTATGGTGATTGTGCAGCCACTGCAGATTTCCTCCAGTATGTTTATGAAGGATCGTCGGTTCCCTGAATTCGTAGTTCCAACATTACTGTTGACTTCGCGACTGACTCAACGCCTTGTCGTTATCTATGAAGGCTATGTGTCGAAGTTGGTTGTATTTCGTGCATTTTTCATTACCTAGCTGATTTATAGTATGAATATTGTCTATTGTGGAGTAGCCTGTATGAAATACTGCTTGGTCATTTGGTTGATTGAACCATAACGTCACCTTAATTCTATGAGCCATTATTTTTAACGTCTATTTTCTTATGAATTAGGATAATGTTGGCGTTCTTCCAAGATTCTATCCTTCCCGTCAAGAGGCACTTCGTATATAAGGTGGCCAGTTTTTCTAACACCGTTTCTCCGCCATCTTTCAGCAGGTCCATTGTTACCATATCATCATCAGTGGCTTTGCCTCTTTGCATTCCTTCTAGGGCTTTCCTTACTTACTGTGTCGTTTCTGGTAGGATGTGAAATTCCTCAGGACTAGCCCCGCCGTGGTGGTCTAGTGGCTAAGGTACTCGGCTGCTGACCCGCAGGTCGCGGGTTTGATTCCCGGCTGCGGCGGCTGCATTTCCGATGGAGGCGGAAATGTTGTAGGCCCGTGTACTCAGATTTGGGTGCACGTTAAAGAAACCCAGGTGGTCAAAATTTCCGGAGCCCTTCACTACGGCGTCTCTCACAATCAAATTGTGGTTTTGGGACGTTAAACCCCACAAATCAATCAATCGAATTCCTCAGGACTATTAGTGTTTCTCACGATATCATTCTCATGGCTTTGGCTTCTGTACAGCTCTCTGTAGAACTCCTCCACCACCTTGACTATCATTTTCTTGTTGGTTATGACATTGCCTTCCTTGTTCCTCAATGCATACATCCATTTTTTTCCTATACACAAGTCTGCATTCGCAGCTTTTAGGCTGCTGCCGCTTTTTACAGCTTGTTCAATTCTTTCCATGTTGTACCTTCTGATGTCGGATAACTTACGCCTATTGATGAACTTCGAAAGTTCCACTAGCTCAATTTTAATTGTCAGTGACATCTGAGGCTTTCATGGTTTGTCGTGTCTTAATGAGATTTTTCGTCTCCTGAGGTAGTTTGGCAGTGTCCTGCCTAGTGAGTGTACCGCATAGGTGTAACCTTAAGGGACAAGAAAGCATAGTGGGTGAGGCAATGAACCATGGTTAAGTATATCACAGTGGAAATCAAGAAGAAGAGATGGACATGAGCCGGGAACGTAGCACGTAGGCAGGATAACCTGTGGTAATTAAGGGTAACTTACTGGGTTCCCAAAGAAGGCAAATGCACAAAGGAGAGACAGAAAATTAGGTGGGCCGATGAGATTAAAAAGTTCGCAGGTGTAACGTGGCAGTATATATAGAAAGCACAAAACCGGGTTGATTTGCGCATGAAGAGAGAGGCCTTTGCCTTGCAATCGGCGTAGTTAGGCTGATGATGATGAGAAAGATCTCAGCGATATCTCAAAAATATCGGTGCAGTGAAAAACTTATACAAAAAACTTAACCAGCTCGCGGGCACCCATGAAACAGCGAATCTGGTGGCCTTCCTTTCATCAAGCTAACACATTTCTGTAGGACAAGTGCTTGAGACATGTTTTGTTAAAGGATCTTCATTAATCTTGGAGGTGGTAGTGTAGCGTTATCGGAACTTGCCCAAGCAACACTTATGCATGGGTCTACGAAGAAGCTTCTATTGTTGCCTTATTCATGTTTAGTAGACAAGTGATGAGTCGTGGGAGTTACCCAACTTCTGTGGCACATACCTGTTTGCGATTTGTTCGCCTAACTGTTTGCTTCTTCATTTTTGTAGACCAGTCCTGTGCTATCAGAGTCACCCTGTTTCTGTGGACAATAACCATTTATGGTCTGTGTTGCCAAGCCCAACACCCCTCTCCCGAGTTGAAACAGTTCGTACGCCATCCCAATCATTCCGAATGTTCCCGTGAGCTTCTTACGAAAAAGGTACAGATTCCGTAAGTAAACATACTCAATTATTGGATCGTCATATGAAACGTTACCAGACATATAAAGCTTTGACTAGGAACAGCATCGCCGTTAAAAGGGGCCTGACTGGTGGGCTCGCGTAGCCAGAATAAATTGATTTAATTTACGATATATGACAATAACACCAAAGATAAGAACTCTATTTGGGAGACCTATATTATGCGCCATTTATAGTCAATAATGCTTGAATAAACCCAATGATTGGTGGTGGTGGCTGTTAGAATATTTCTACAGGAGGACTAACCATGCTGATTATGCCAGCAAGTTCTTCAACTGAGCGTCTCAATCAATAAAAAATCGTTCACTATCTTTCTGTTAATCCATACTTTCGCAGGAAGAAGTTGATAATGCAATCCATTTTCGTGTGCAGAATGAGCGGACCTTCTTGGACCATACAATGCCATCGGGTGAACCTTTGTTTCGACATGCTGCCCGGACTCATTCCTTATTAACACCCTTTCATCGCGAAACCATGTGTAGAAATATATTCTTTATGATTATCGACAAAGATCCATGAGAGAAAATGCACTCTATACCACCTGTGGAAAGTGTTAACGTTTAAAAAGCCATACAAATGCTACAAAGCAGACAAAAATCATCAGGGATGAGGTTGAAAAAGAGGTGAATAAGAGCAAATAGCTAAGAGTAGGAAGATGGTCTTTGTTTAGCTGTGTTGTATGCCTTCTATCAATTGTTCTTTTTCTTTTTTTAACAAAAGAGCACGTGAGGCAGCCCTAAACGTGGTCAACAAACTGCCTTTCTCTGACCCGATTCACAAAAGCTATTTCCGCTAAGGGTCTACAATGCCAGAGCGATAAAAACTGCTTTAGCTATCCAAGGACTCCCGAAAAAGCTTGTTGCCGCAGTACGCAGAATATGACCGTTCGCCACGAAGTTTGGTGCAGGCAAATGACCACGCAGAGCACGACTTAGCAAGGAGAAAATGGTTTCTCTTTTGTTGACCTCACAACACGAATGCCCTGCGTTGTTCATAGCGGCAGTTTTGGCTTTCGGTGTAGGAAGCCGCTTCCCATGCAGACCACTGCGTGTGGTCATGTAGTGAACGACCACAAAAGAAAGCCAGCCACGTGTATACAGCCTTCTAACATTGAACACGCTGAAGCAATGCTGAAAAATAGTCTCGCGTTGGGGCTTTGAGTGAAGACCTCGTGATCAACCAGTGTTTTGTGCCACGATGTAAAAGAGAGTGATTAAACAAACAAGTTTGCATGAAGGTAGAGTATCCTATTCATTGCTGCGTCGCCCGGGTTCAGCAGCCCAATTTGGTGAGTTCCATGTATACTTAAAATGTAGAAGGACACAATAACGATAATGACGTCCACCAAAGAGGTCATATGTGCGCGAGTGCATTTTGAAAAATTGAATGTCCTGAACAGCCTGTATACATAGAAAACGTTTCACGCTAACAACTTTTTGTAAAATGTTATTTCAGTCGATCTTGACGCAAACCGTAAAATTAGAGAACACTGCTGGCTAGTAGAGGAAAGGCAGTGGACGAATGAGAAGTTTTGAAAATTCAATCCTTGACTCTTTACCATTAATGTGTCCTCTATACCTTATCTATAAATATGCTAGCTTTTAGTCCCATAAAATAAGCTTTTGCCAAGTCGGGGTACCTCATTTAGCGCGCAAAGAAATTTTACTTCTAATTTTATCCTTAAGTTAGAGTACACGCTCACGTGCTTCTCATTTTATTCGTTTTGCACGGAATATTCAAAAGCTCAAAGACTTCACGAAGACACAATTACCCTATAACCAACACGATATTTAAACGCAAGTTCCCGAATTAAATCAATGTTTCAAGCTAAGGTCATTGCAATGGGACTGGCGGCAGTCGACTTGCGACTGCCGGATACCAGGGTTATCGCCCACAAACTTACGGTCGCCCATTAATTCGATGAGAACATAAAGAGGAGGAAAAAAGACTGCTGGCAGGAACATTTTCGCGCTCAGCGGCACGCGACCGCTCCGCACAAATCGCTGCCCAAGCGGACCATATACAAGGTGTAACCCCGTAAACTTGTTCCTTCTTCGGACGGCGCACTCGTTTCTTCATATTATCTTCTTTCTTAGCTCGGTCCTCGGCTTTCCGTTCCTGTTGAGCGTCCGCGCTATACTCGGACATTACGGGGCGTCGCGAAGTGGCCAGGCTCGCCTTTTTGACAACGCTCTGGGCCGAGTGCCCGGCCAGCACCACGCATGCTCCCTTCGCTGTCCTCCTATCGCCTGAACTACGCGCTGCGGCAGTGCGCACATACTCTCCGATGCCGGGGTCGCGGCGCTAGGGAATGACGACCTGCTTCGAAACAAGCGGCAATTATACGGGCGGGCGCGTTCTCTACGGGCTTGTCATGTCCACAGGTGGTGGACTCCTTTTAGTGTACCGCTATAGGGCAACACGTTTTCTTCGGAGGATTCCCATTGGCGCTGTTTTGCTTGTCGCGCGTAGTGGTGTGTACTGACCTCTTCCTCTTCTTCCACATCCGAACAGGCCAAGAGACAGGTCATATTCGACTCCATTCTGTGTTTACCTCTTTGCTTCTAGGGGCTAACCCACAGTCTCTTCACGAGTGCGACCGAGTAGATTATAGACCACGCTCCCGTCTTGGATGTGAACAGTGTACCGGGCCTGCGACCACTCGGTCGAAACGGGTCTCGCTGCCGGTATGACAGGAGGCGCTGTTTCGCGGGGATCCTCGCAATAGAAGGGCACAAACTACCGCCTGTGTATACCGTAGCGTTTGTCCTCGTGTTCCTTTGAAAAGTGACAAGGGCGGAAACGTCTTTGTTGAGTGTTGCCTCGGCTTCGGTATACAGAGTCATGCGATGCGCCAAGCAAGCCCTCTTCATGCTCTATCTAGAGTTTAGCGCTTATGGCTGCCAGAAGGCAGGTGCGAGTAAACAAGACACCTTGCTCGTGGCCTCGCTCAAGATAGTGTTCGAGGTGCGGGGACCACCTCCGTTTCTCACACCACTCTGGTAAACATATTTTTCATTGTTCACAGCTCCTGCCCCGTAGCACCCATTTGTATGCCCGTGTTTCTTTTTTTAATGAAGCTTTCAAGGTGGAGAAATGCGAGCCCAGTTCGTGAGCCATCTTTGAGGCGCGGCTTTGATGGGTGACGTATCTGGGTCGGGTGGTCCGTGATTTATGCCTCGTATATACGACGCCGTCGTACAACCGTTCGAGCCGCGTATGGCGGTGATGTGAGAAGTGTTCCTTTGTTACTTCTCTTGCCATCTTCCGTGCACACCTTTCTCGAGGTGCACACAAGGAGCGCGCGTGTATACAGCACACGATACTATAGCCATGCCTGATTGACACAGGAGAAACTGTGCTCCGAATACTTCCTTAAGCCTGGTAAGCGTGTATAATGCGTGCTTCCGAGGGTGTCACACCAATGGTAGGACGTGCCCATGACCTGGTGTCTCGTTGTAGGTTTGGACCATTTACTCACCACATGCACAATGCGAATGTAAGCGATCTGAAACTTCTGGTACTATTAATAATATGCGGGTTATAGCACTGCTATGGTTAATGTGTATGTCATAAATAGGAGAGGTTTGAAAGTTCCCACCTTCAGGTGTTAATTACTGTGCACTGCCATAACGCAAATCAAAGACGGCAAACATTCCGCCTCATTAGAAATGGGACTGTCTCTCGCAGATCTGTTGGAACAAAACTGATGAACCGGACTCTTTTCTCTGTTTTGTGAAAAAGCCAAATGCACCGCAGGGTCATCATAACGTGGATGACATCATTGCAGAATAAAAAAAACTGCCCAAGCTCATGAGGCTACTGTCATCATCATGCAATGAATAGCTGTTTTCATTAAAGATATATCGAATATTATTTTATGAAAAGCAGGTGAAAATAACAATCCTCACTCTACGCCGTTTTCCTATAGTGCATGCGCTCTTGTCGCTGCTACTGTGAGGCAATCAGCAACGCGAACTAGTGATCGGTACTTACAATCTGTTACTTAGAAAGAAAAAAAAACAAGTAATCTTGTGCTCAAGTTCCATAGTCACTCCAACTGACAGTTTTTTTGTTGATGTTGTTATTGAACCAGGTTGAACCCGAACATGGTTTCTCTTACCAACAACGTGCTCCAAAAGAAGGAGACTGCTCCGCCGCGGTGTTATATTGGCTAAGGTACTAGGCTGCTGAACCGCAGGTCCTGGGATCGAATCCCGGCTGCAGCGGCTACGTTTTTGATGGAGGCGGAAATGCTGTATGCCCGTGTGCTCAGATTTGGGTGCACATCAAGGGACCCCAGGTGGTTGCAATTTTCGGAGCCCTGCACTATGGCCTCTTTTTCATAATCATAACGTGGTTTTGAGACGTTAAACCTCACATATTATTCAAAACAAGAAGACTTATTAGTTGACTTTAAGTCAACTTTAAGACTTTATCTGACTGCTCACGCAAGAGCACGGCGTAATGCATGCTGCTCCACTGAGGAATCCAAGTGAATTGTTAAAGTGGACACGCTGGAGCGTTTTGAAGCGCGTATAACTATACTCCTTCTTGAGAAATGGTCAATGTGTGTGCCTTTAGCCATCTACAGCGCTTAATGACTGCGTGTGGCAATAAATAGTGTCGGAAGGCGTGGAACATGACCATGATACACCAGCCAACAGCTGCATCTTTAAGACTGTCAGCACTAATCATTACTGATCGCGTCTCTGAGCACTTAGTTAAGTGCTCGCAGTAACTTTATTGAACGCAACAATGAATACTTATGTGCATTGTAACCAACATAAATCCAGCCCTGCTTTCTTTTCGTAGCGTGAAACATCATTCAGATCACATTAACCGAATATGAATTTCAAGCTGTAACTTCATGGTAGTGTGGTATTTAGTAAGTTACCGTCAAAAAAGCGTCGAGGTCGGGTACCGAGCTGAATTACAATTTGAGGAACCCGTATTGGGGATGAACTCAGCCCTCTAAACAGGCTTTACGCAATGTCCTAGGTTTTCACTGCTTTCTCTTCCCGTTAACTTCTAGAAGTTGCTGAATAGACAAGTGACCTAATTGTGCTTTTATACGCGCAAACTTTACACAGAGATGAACATATTAGTGCCTGTAGCATTTACTCAGGCTTTATGAGCTGTTACTTCCCACGGCACAAATGTGCGCGTATTATAAATGCTGTAGGTACGTACATCCAGACGTGGATCTTTTGCTTCGTTCCAAGGACGTGGCTCGTGTTAGGTCGCGCTATCATCTTTTCACGATTGAACCATTTATTACCAGCCGGGATGTTGACCTAAATGTTGTCTTTTTTCCTTTGATTCTAATGACTCATTCTTGACGAGTCTTGCGAAATTAAAGGCGTAATTTTCTTGTCTCTAGGAGCATGATGAAGGGGTCAGTATGGTTTGTGCATAAGGAAACGTAACAAGCAGTGCCACAATGAGATGTAGTTGATGATTGATTGATATGTAGGGTTTAACGTCCCAAAACCACTATATAATTATGAGAGACGCCGTAGTGGAGGGCTCCGGAAATTTAGACCACCTGGGGTTCTTTAACGTGCACCCAAATCTGAGCACACGAGCCTACAACATTTCCGCCTCCATCGGAAATGCAGCCGCCGCAGCCGGGATTCGAACCCGCGCCCTGCGGGTCAGCAGCCGAGCAGCCGAGTATGTAGTTGAGGCGACAGCACTGCGTTTCTCATCTTTGCCATGTCTCGTTGTGCTGTTTGTTTCACTTCGTTTTCACTTGGCTGCTACTGTGACCGACGCTACTTGACAAGTGAAAGGATGATAAACTTCACGTGAGGCTGTAAACAACAGCACCGCCAACCCAACCAGAGGACAAGAACTGCGCGAGACGACGCGATTCATGAGGCATACATTCATCCAGCTAATAGTGCTGGAAGCAGGTTCACGGAGTGACTGCTTGGACACACATGGCATTTTAAGTACAGTCACTGACCATCGTCACTTACTCTTCGCAGAGGAGATTGTGTAAAGAGCCCGACTGCACTTCACTCTAAAGTCTCACGGTTGGTGCGTTCAAATGCCTTGTTCACAACCGCGCACGCGGTGTGGGGACCGCATCGCCTTTTTCATTTGCGACTGATGTCTACCCTTCGCAGCAGCGGAGAAGTTGGACCCTGATTGTTGCGCTTGCTTTCAGTACCCCATCTGCCTTTGTTTCGCGCCAACCATAACGGCTTCACCGTTAGTTCAACAGCCTAGAATGATTGTGTACGCTACAGAGAACACTCATTGTTGTGCGTGGAGAGGTTTTCGCGTGTACACCGTGCGAGTGTGGCGAGCGAGTGTCGCAAAGCAGGCCTAGCTTGGGCACTGTCACACCGCAAATTAGGTGATCAAGACGGAGAAATAAGGTCATAGGCGGTCATGACTTTTGGAGTGTTGACCGCAACCACGTATATATACGTTGTTGGAGACTGAAAGGTTACGCCTACTGTATAACCTCGGGGCACTATATAGGCTCGAGAGCGACAATGCGAGACCACGCTCGACTCTCGAAGTAGATGTCATTAGCCAGCGGCACGTAATTGTCCTCGGAATAGATTATTAACGACGTGTAGGAGATTCTTTATTGTCTCCATTCTCGTCAAAAGACTATATAGTAATAGCCGCCCAACACGCACCTCACCTTCTCTCTCGTTAGTTCTGTCGCAGCCAATGTTCCACAAAACAGAGGAGCTGACCGCATTTGGTCATGGTACATAGACCTCGAAATATCTAGAGTGCAGAAATAAAAAAGATACAACTCTGGCATTTTCTCTAATGGTGCACTCACAGAAAGTGTGTTGTTCTCTTTCGTTACCTCGAGTTTGGAGTTACGCGTTCATTCTGCACCAACTGATAAACGTATTGCAGCACGCAAACCATATTTTTTTTTAAATTCTAGGTGGCACAAGTTTCCTCTAATGCTCTGGACCTATACGCATTGACACTGCTTGCTCTATTTTCCAAAAGATCAAGAAGCAACCTATTTTGCAGGATTATTCTTCATCTAACGCTTTCAATCATTTCTACCAGTGCTATGTAGTCGACATGATGATTGGACTTCAACTGAACACTCCCCCTTACCCCCCCCCCCCCCGAAAAAAAAGAAAGCCTCGTGGGTATTACGCACAAACTGGCCATTCATGCATATACACACATAATTACTCTACAATGCAAGACATGCCATTTATGTGTGGATTAGTGCGTCCTTATTTCCACACAAGCTTGTTCGAAGTCATCTGGGCGAATATATGGAGCATACAACTTGACTGTGCCTGAACACTCCTGATGGCATACAACATGCTTGACACTTATATTTAACATTCATAACACCGTGTCAAGACAGAGCATTCAAACACATGAAGACCATTATTTTTTATCACAAATAAGTCCATGATATCTATTTCCAGAATGTATTGCACTTAGGGTCTTAAATATGTAAAATGCATAATGCTAAAGTACAAATGTGCATTGTATTTAAAATTAAGCATGTACGTAAGATACCTAGGATGCTCAATACCTTATTATATTTGATAATAAATTCCTAAGTATGATAGAACATTCGATGCAAGAATTGATGTAAACATATATAATCTTCGTTGTTTTTCATTCTTTCAATTTGTATCTGTGTTTTTATTTAATTGTTTTGCTTGAATAGCATGTTATTGCTTTTCTTCTTGTTTAAAGTGATACATCGCACACTCTAGCAAATCATTTGGTGTTTTGTCAGTTCGCTCATTCGTCAGCTGCAAATGATCACACTACTTTTAGAATGCCTTCTTTTTTGTGCTCTCATGTGTGAGTAGTAAACCACACACATAAAACTAACTCTAGAGTGGCGGCTTGGGCGGAAGGGTGAGCAAGGATACCCCGAGGTGTGCTGCCCAGGCAAAGTATATTCTTATAACGTTTATATATATATATATATATATATATATATATATATATATATATATATATATATATATATATATATATATATATATATATATATATATATATATATGCATAACTGTAAAGAAAACGCCTACAAACGCAAGCCGAAATCATTTCTACGACGCGTGTGTCTTGCGGCTATGATGAATAAACATCAATCATAGATGTACGACATCTATGCTAATCATGGACTGTTTCACATAGTCCAGTTGTCAAAAAGCGACACATGGAATGCCAACGCTCAACGACCGTCATGCTTGCTGTCCAGAGCTCTTTGCAACTATAGTGAGATACAGGCGAAAGTAGGGTAGACATCAAAATCGGATGGTAACCCGACGCGAAACTGATTGCAGCATTAACTTCTTTAAGGAATGCTGTGATAAATTTCATACAGAACAGGCACGTTAGAAATGATTTAGTTCAGCTTTAAGTGTAAAAATAAAGCGTGGCTCGTTTTACAGACATGTCGTGAGAGGCATTAGCGAAAACGTCTAAAGAGAACTGCAAGAAACAGCTGTCTTTTTTCAGAGTCCAATTCAGAGTCCAATCCCGGGGAATCCAAAACAGAATGGCTTTCCACATGCACTCTTCCGCGGACAGGACGAACGACGACGTTCCGAGTCGGAATACCACCCTTACACCACCACCGCCACCACCGATAACCACGACGGCATGCATGGTCTCGCTGCCGACGAAGGCATCTGAGTGGTTCGGAAAAACTGGTGAGTCGAAGTGAACTCACGCTTGTCATATGTAGACGGCACAGCGGTTTGCTAATGTCATCGCTTTGCTAATAAGCATGACGCTGCTATCACGAGGTGGTAATTCAGTTCGTCAAATGGAGGTCTTCTACCAAGAAGAGGCAGCTTTCGAAATTTTTGTCGATGATTTTGGTGTTCACACTGTTCTAAAACAGCAAAAGTTCTCATCAGAATTTCTGAAGCGTTGCAGCCGGTTGGTTTAGTTAATATAGAAATTGTCCCACTCATGTGCTAGGTGCTGTACCTTGCGATGGCAGTGTCACCGACCGTACCAACGCCAGTCTAGAGCTAGCACTCACTGGCGCAGGCTTGGGTGTATTCTCCTTTGGGGTGGCGATGCCACTGCTTCCCAAGAAAATTAAATCTAGTTGGTCGTGCCGTCGCTTAGTAGCGGCTATCGAAATCAGGCCCGTAGCCAGAGGCAAAAAGACTAGCCCCTGACTCCCCCCCCCCCTTCACCGCAAAAAAAAAAAAAACACACGCACTCGGATGGTGGGGAAGTTTTATAAAAATATGTGTTTATCAATGCCCGTAAAAGGTGTCCCCTCCCTACCCCCACCCGCTCCAAAAATATTTCTGGCTACGGGCACGATCGCCATCCTATCAGGGTGGCGATGCGTGGCGTGAGATAGAACAATAGGTGCTCCAGTTAGCCGTGTAATTCCAGCTACCGTGTGGCTCACCGCCAAACTTATTTCAGTAGTTCCTGTTTCAGTTAACTCCGTTTAAAACTGCTATCATGCTTGTTGGATCTCGGCTGAAGTGTAATCTGTGTGTTCATTTTTTTCAATATCAAAAGTCTTTCCGCGCCCTCGTCCTCGAGAACCTCGATCATGCTGCCAGCATGCAGGTGCCGCAAGAAAGCTTTTTTCTTCCTTTCTTTCTTTCTAATATATTTCCGTTTCTGGCTTTTTTGTTATCTCTCTATTTAGATGCAGTGTTTTTTTACTACTGATTATTGTTGCCATTTCAGCAGCACAATCAATGTGCACATAAACTTTTGCGATGGCACAGTTACTACGTGCTCGAAGGCGTATCGAAGATTGCTTAAAAGGCGCCTTACGTACCCGCAGCTATTCCTTCCAAGGCCTCAAGTGGGGCAGAAGGAGAGCGTCGTTATCCAATGACGATATCCGCTGGCTTGTATGCAAGAGTACACACACGCACACGCACAGTAGAACGCACGCGCACACTGCGGTAAAGCACCGTAGAAGCCGTCCTCTCGGGATTTCAAACTTGTGTTATCCTAGGCAGAGATAAAGCGCGACCACTCACGTGCATTGCAGTGTCACGAAGGTATGACATTAACAGAAACAACTAGTACGAAGGCACAAATGGTTGTCACTTTTGCAGCGTTAAAAAGAGAACATCAAGATGGTTTTTTGCGGGCGGACTGTCACGATTACGAGAGGCTGATCTTTGCTCCCCGGGGTGATGCTGCCGCCACCGCTCTTGTCACCGGCGGTCAGGAAACGCCGCAGTAGAGACGACGAAGGCGCGAGAGAAGCGCGCGAGCTGGGAGAACTCGGTCACCGGCGGCTCCTCGCGAGCACACTCGCACACACGGCCCATACCAACGGCACTCGCGTGGCCCGCTCCTCGCTCTACCAGGTCCAGCAAAGCAGTGGCACCTGTCTGACCAACCTCCTCCTTCGGCAGGGGCTTCCCCTCGACGAAGAGGACGAAAGTTGCTGCGGGGCGTCCGGTTACCGGGCAACGCGCCTCCTGGCGTAAACGTCAGAAGAAGCGACTCGCTCTCAGTCCTGCGCCTCATCTCTCCCGTACCGGTTCAGCGGCACTTGCTTCTCTCCACTGGATTAGCGGCTGGATGCATAGCCTGACTGAAGCCTGGATCTCCTCCGTCACTTGGTCGACGCGCTAGCTTCAAACATTCATTAAAACATCCCATCTAAGAGTCATTTCCTGTCCTTCATTCCTTTCCGTTTCCGTACCTCTGTGGGCACTGAGTCATGCTCCATAACGGGCTCGAGGAGGTAGCATAGATGTCATTCTGTGGCCTTTTATCTCAATCACCCCTCCAGTGTGTTCCCTAGCCTTCGATTTTCTCGCTTTCTTTTACTTCTGTAAACCACAAGTTCATTTACGCTCCGCGAGCTGTTTTAAAAACATTGTTTCGCGAAAACCTGATCATTCTTAGCTCATTGAATTATTTATTGATTATCAGATTATATTCGATTGTAATAATGTGTGATGGTTTTTGCGTGCTACCAACACACTAACCCTGGATCGTCTGCAGATTAATGGTCCCTCCTTATTTAGCGATTCAGTACGCCGTTTCTGCATCTCAAACATCACACTGAGTCCATCATTCTTACCAATGCAAACCGCATCACTTATGTCTTATCTAACGGCCACTTCATCCTTACCGCTGAACGTAAATAATGAGACTGTTTGTTCTCATGTAAGGCTTTTACTTTCGAGCATGTCTGTCGCACGACTCGACTATTGTATCGTGTGATGGTAGGTTTCTAGGGAAAAGTCGTAGGGCGCACAGACAAGCTGCTTCTTCAGCACTCGTTCTCGAAAAAAACTAGTGGGACCAAGTCTGTTTTGTAGGCATGTTCGCATGTAGGCGAGCACACCTCTACGACCACCTGGAGAAGTCACGAGCACAGAATGGCATTCGACCAGGACTTTTATTTATTTATTTATTTATTTATTTATTTATTTATTTATTCATTCATTATTTATTTATTTATTTATTTATTTATTTATTTTATTATTTACTGTTATTATGTAATGTTTATTTATTTATTTATTTATTGTACCCTCAGAGCCCTAAGGCATTACAAAGGGAAATGGGGATGTATAAGAATACAAGAATCATCAAGGAGTAAAGGGGAAGAAAACTAAAAAGTTTTTTCCCCTTTATTTTTCCGCTTACACTACAAACTACATAAACTAATATCAAGACAAATAATGATAAGTAGCAGCAGGAGTACAAGAGAATTATTTTGATGATAAGAAAACATCATACAAGGATTAATAAACAAATATATTCCCAACACAGCAATTGTTTTATGGAACATACTAGTATCGATTATGTCAGCGATGTTGTGGGGAAGGCGACTCCAACTGATACAAGCTCTGGGTATGAATGAGTCCTGAAAACATTTAAGTGTTACACGATGGAATTCCAACTATGTTGCGGTGATCAATGTGCGCTGATAAGTATGAGAGCCTTGTGAGTAACTCATTTTTCAGGTAGTTTTTATAAAACATTTTTAAAAAAATACATAATGAAGCTACCGATCTGCCATGAGAGAGAGAAGGAAGGGATAACTTCATTTCATGGTGGTTACGCAACTTGTTTGGTGATGGAGAGTATGAAACGGAAGAAATAGTTTTACACAGCTTCCAAATCAGGAGAGAGTGAATCAATGTCAGGGCTCCAGACCGACGCAGAATACTCTATATTCGAATGAACCAGCGTTTTATAAAGTAGTATTTTTGTTAAATTCTGTGAATGAGAAAAGTTCCTGCGAAGATACCCAAGCATGCGGTTGACGTTATTTATAATATGATCAATATCAGTTTTTCAGGACAGGTTAGATGAAATGTGCACACCGGGGTACTCATAGCAGAACTTAGTTTCTGGAGCAACATTGTTTATGTGGAAAGTAGGAGGTTGGTTTGAATTCCGTGAAATGCGCATGTGTTTGCACTTATTAGTGTTAAGTTTTGTACTCCAAGCGTTAGACCAATCCAAAACCTTGTATATGCCTGATTGAGGTAAGAGACGTCATTATTGTCGTTGATTTCGCGGTAAATAGCACAGTCATCAGACAAAAAAATTGTTTGTTGAAGAAGAAAAGTTAGTTGGTAGGTGATTTATATAAATGAGAAAGTAGAGGAGCCTGAGTCACTTATTAAGGAAGAAGGTGTAGTACAATGACTGAGCAAAACAACTGATCTGGGAAGCCTCTGCGGTATTCACAGAAACAAAAAGGAAGCGTCGCTGATGAGAAACGGGTGAACTCCGTATCATGAATGCATCAGTGTTGTCAATTTACACCAAAAACTAAGTTAAAAAAACAGACTAGAGTGAATTGTCAACTCAGTTTGTGCCAAAACATGTTATATTGTCATGATCTTGAAATGGATTTAACTGAGCAAGAAACAGACACTTCCGAAGATGAGAATGCAGCTGCACCTATCTATAGCGAAGAAAAATTTACACTTGTACGACTCCCTAAAAAAATTACTTTTGCCAGAGCATATGGGACATAATTTCATTTGTATTTGGATGTGTCCTTACGTAGCGCGAAAGTAATGAGCAGTAGAAAGAACAAAAAAACCACTTTGGCATGACTTGTTCGCTGTAAGCGTTTTAGCGCGGCTTTCAAGAATTTGTATGATGCAGCAGGTATTCTCTCCGGAAATACAGGTTTTGGCAGTAATAAACTTCTCTGAGAACATTATTGTTATAAAATCCTCGTTGTACTCGTTGTCATTCTCCCTACGGTATTGCCGTCCCTTACGTTATCACTGCGCCAAGTGGTTGCACCAGCAACTATTTGAATTTAGAGGTAAACGTAGGCCATTTAGCACATCAAACGAAGCATGATGCATATTCTAATGAACGAGGGCAAATAAAAAATAAACAAAAAGTGAAACCCACCAGTGGTGGTGCGGTGGAACCATAGAAATAATTAACTACCAAGCTGGACCATTTTCAGAGCTCATAATTACTGTCCGCAGCATAGAAGACGCGATACAGCTCGCCTCCGTCAGTGGCATAGTGACTTACGCGAAAGCTAAGACAATGAAAATTACTGGGGCTTTGCAACCCTACCGCTGTGCCTAGCTGTACGCCAGCGTCGAGAATCAGGCGTGCCGGTCTCCCATCATCTCTTGAGCAAGGCGCCGTATTTCTAGGCTAGCGCACTCGACCTTAGCGCCCTCTGCGATTTATAGAAGCCGCGAACGAGTGAGCTTCGACGTCGTCGCCAGTGTCCCCATTTCTGCCGCTTCCCTGCCCTTTCTTCTCACTCACGCTGCAGCGCTGCCTAGAGCACGCGTGTCTTGTAGGCACTGTATTCGTGAGCAGGGCGACGAAGTTTAATTCGAACTGGGCGAACAAAGGCAGCTAATATACAGATGAAACCAAAAATTTTTTTTTACTGCCAACATCTCTGTCGACCACACCTTTTAGAGGCGCTACGCCCTACGTAGGTGAGCGAGCCTCTGACACACAGGACGAAGTGTCGCTCATAAATACAGAAGTGAAGATAACGTTAAACAATTGAAGTCATTCGTACACCAACCATAAACATCGTCTGACAGTTAAACTGTAGCGCGCGAGTGATACTTTAGGTTCGAAACCGCGGTGGTGTATAGGAGAGTTGTAACACGTGAAATGGTTGACCTAAAGTTGTTCCTAGAATGTTTGAAGCAATATATTAGTGTTACATGTGCGACAGTGTAGATACATCTGCGAGATTCTGGGCTTTATGAACCACGGTTTTCACATTGTTGGTTGGGCGTTTGACTCTGTTTTCATCTAACGTGAGAATAGCTTAGCAAAAAATAAATCTTATTTAAACATGTCGCGTAACCACGCTATTGTCGAAACCATATCAGCGTTGTAAAAATGTGTCTCTTACACCCGTCAACTTCCTATATAGCCTCACAAGTAGACAGACATACAGAACAACCAAGAAACAAACGTAAACTTGAGCAAACACCATTCTGTTTTAGGGTAGAAACTCCTTATAGCGGCACCCGTTCGTCCCTCATAGTATGTAACAAGTATAACATTTTGACCTCCAAGGTGGTGCCGGTGAGAGACTTCTTTTGGGCGTTGTTGAACGATAAAAAAAAGTGCTCAATGTACATGTCAATGGCTGCTAATGGGGAATGAGAGACAGGAGCATTCGGCTTCTAGTTAACGCGCAGGCTGCGATCACCATTAGCAGCCATTTGCATGTACATGTAGCACTATCTGACAAGAAAGGGTTGCTACGTTATACTCGCTGGGTGTAACCTCCTTAGCTTTAGAAAGGTTTAGCGAGCGTTGAGCCGCAGTGCCATGAATACAACGAACTTGTATATAGCATGAATGAACTCAAGGTGGTTAAAAATGGGAAGTAGATACGAAGCGCAAGCCGTAAGAAAGTAAAAGTCGAATTCTCCGCTTCTCGTTTCCCATTAGCAGCCATTGGCATGTACATTGAGCACTATCTGACTGAAAAAGTTTGCTACGTCATACTCGCTGGGCGTAACCTCCTTGGTTTTCGAAAGGTTTAGCGAGCGTTCGGCCGCAGTGCCATGAATACAGTGAACTAGTATATACCTTGAACTCGAGGTGGTTAAAGGTGGGAAGTGGACCCGAAGCGCAAGCCGTAAGAAACTGTGCGTGTGCCACCTCTCGTTTACTCCTTGGAATGTCCGCTGGATGGCGGTGCTTCTATATGGAGAATATATGATGAAAAGATGCGAGATGGTGGTACTTGGAGTGTTTAATACATGGACGAACGGACACATAGACAGATGCATGGATGGACGCATGAACGGACGCGGGGGCGGCTGCATGGACGAACGCAGGGACGGACGCACGAACACACGCACGCATGGACGGGCTGATGGACGCATGGACGGTCACACTGACGGATGCATGGACGGACGGAAGAGACAACGAATGGACGGACGAATTGTTCGCCCCACTCTCAATCATTCGCTCCGTGCATATGCTGCCATTTTTTTAGATGCGGAAGCATCTTATACTCGCGCCTTGTAGTGCGCCGTCCGCACCACTTCTCGAACATTCGACAGCTGACGCGCGCGCATGCGCCGTCGCGCCGTCGCCCACCATCTGTGCCGCGCGCGCTTCTCCTTCGAGAACATTCGACAGCTGACAGCGCATGCGCCGTCGCGCCGTCGCCATCTGTGCCGCGCGCGCGCTTCTCCTTCGAGAACATTCGACAGCTGACAGCGCATGCCCCGTCGCGCTGTATATATACTCAAGGTCGGCGCTCGCTCGCTCAGTTGCCGCTCGTCCGTTGGTTTGTACGGCGCGTCGACGTCCGAAGTCGCCGTGAAATGAATGCCAACGAATCCACAAACACAATGATCGACGTCCCTTCGACCAGCGCCGCCCTTTCGCATACGTGTGTACGTGTTCACTCATTTAACACCCCCTCCTACAACCACGTTAACCAATTTAGCCATCGACCCAAGTAAGTCGCAATTTAACACCCCATTTCACAACCACGTTGACCAATTTAGCCATCGACCCAAGTAAGTCGCACTTTAACACCCCGTTAACCAATTATATGCTCCGCATCCTCCTCAGTGTTCCCCCGAGGGAAGCTGCGGGCATTTTTTTGTCTATAAATTAGCACAGATGAATTGTTGATATTAACCAAGGTCCATTTCCTGAGGAAGACAATCCACATGTTTACTATGAAGAGCAAGAAGAATACATTTGAACTTTCAAAATATAGAATAATAGGTACATCGACAAAATAATGGTTTATGAATTTTTCAAGTGGACGAGAAAAACGAAACAACAAGAAATTGACCTAATAAATAACTAACTCATTCTGAAAACGACCAAGCAGTCAAAAGGCGAGATACTAAAAAACTAATGGCGCAAACTCACTACTTAATATTGTAATTACTCACGAGACCAGCGAACAGTGGCAACTACACTGTCCTCTTTTGTTCGTTTTTTTCGCCAGCTATGTTGTGGTTGCTTGTTTTGCTGACTACAGTGCCTTTTTCACCGCTAAATATCGTGGCATACTTTTTTTATGCTCCTCACACAGGATGCACTTACACTGTTATTGCAACTGTAGACTGTTTTTTCTTTGTTTACCCTGGCTGTTGCCACAAATGCAGCTGTTTTATTTTCTCTCCGAGGTCACAAGCATCATCATCATCATCATCATCATCTTTTCGTACATGTCCTGTGTAAGACGAATGCATTTCCCGGTCAAATAAAATCAAATTAAATTTTTTTTTACATCGTGAAGATGTGCGCACGCTTAGGCGCAAATAGAAATAGTTCGCTTGTGAAAAGCGCAAGCCTTCTTATGCAAGGATAACAATGAGGGACACGCAAGTCTACGAAAACACCGTTAGAAAATCAAACAAGCACGTTACATACATAAAAAAAACAAAATATTGTCCAAATACTGCCGTGCGAATGTTATCACAAAAAAAAGAAATATCTACAAACTCTAAAATCCATTCATCGAAAAAAAAGGAGGTTGTGACAATCAAAACATATATTACACAGTACTTACAATCGAAAAGGCACATAGCTTGTAAATATATATCAGTATTGATAGTTGATCGTTTATGTACGTAATTTTTCTCTATTGATATATTTAGAGCAGCAGAAAAACAAGAAACAATCAAGAATATTAATACTCATGGAAAATTTTTTTATTCAGTACAGCAATTATGCTCGCACAGAGCATAACTGCTTAATTACGTGAGGTGTTCTCAATATCTATAACACTGCGTTTTCCTCATTCAATTTTACTACTTAGAAGTTTGTCAAGAAATTGAGACAAATCATACTGTAACGCTTGTTGTTCGTGTTCCGATCTGCAAAAGGAGATGTTTCAGAAATCTCGTGCTTGAAGGGACTAGAAAGAAGCATTTGCTCTAGGGTTAGCGAGATTAAGCAGGTCATGGTAATTTTGTTTAACAAACTTTGGTACATCCATAGAATATTTGTGCGGGTACAACGTTAAAGCGCTGAAACAATCACTGTGTGAACGTTCATCAGCAATAGCAAAATGAACGGAAGAGCCCCTTTTTCAACAAAAACATTTTAATTTGTTTTTTCTATTGAATTTGCTCACACCAGAAAACAATATATTATGTTAGATAAAACGAGCATATTTTAGAAAAAAATTTACTGGATACTGGCGGAATGTGTCGAAATTTTGCAGTAATGCCCGCACTTTCAGTCATGTGAGATTTAAGTTAGTCAAAATACTCATACTAGGACATATACCATGCCTACGTTCTTTGTAGAATTTACATAGTTTATGGGTTCCATGCCTAGAAGTACGCGATTATCAACGGTGACTGGAAGTGGACGCGCATGAAAAATAAATGGCCTTTGTTTCCTCATGATTCATCAACAATGAGTTTTCATTTCTCAACATTTGTATGTATTCTAGGGTGTCGTTTATTCCAGGCGTTAAACATGGAATGTGTTTTTTTTAGTAGAAACTCGCTGAAGTCCCCAGTGCTGTCGCTTATTTAAAGAAAGAACAATAAAGGGCCCAATACGCTTCCTTGCGGCACGCTGGTAACTGTATCTGCTGCAATGACGAGGCTGCAGTTCCTAAGCTGATGCATTCGAAATTGATATTCAAATAGAATTTTCACAAAAAAGATGGGTTCTTCGAGTACCACGTGGTTGCAGTTTTTCCAATAAGGTGGCTTGAAAAATCTTATGAAACGCTTTTTAAAAATTTATGAAAATGTCTACACATACCTGTCTTAACTCTAAAAGCTTAAGAATGATTTCTAAATAGATTAGCAGCGCTGATTTCATTGATTTGTTGTGAAGAATGTCATACCATGATTGATTATTTTGGCATGACTAAATATTGTGACTCGTTGATGAATTATCTTCTTGAGGCCCTTCGAAAACATTGGCAGTATAAAAATTGGCCTGTATTTCGACAAATAACTCCTGTTACCGTTTTCGGGCAGGACAATCAGGATAAAACGCTGCATCACCTTCGGTGAATAACCCGCGTCTATAGGCAAGCCATAATTTATGTGAGAAAGAAAGGAGCAAGAATATAACCACAAACTTTATCGGTTCTATCTGTGTATCGTCAAGACCCCTAGCTCTGCCATTTCTGAAAGACGCATAGTTATTCCGCACCTCATGTTCATCCGTTAGGTCTAATAAAGTGCCATGCTTATTTTCTTTAATACCTCACATTGCAGGAGAAACGCGCTGTGTACGGTACTAATGGCATCTCTAAAGAACTTGTTGAACGCTTCAGGAAGTTCTCCGCATATGCGTTTGCAGCTTACAACGAGATCAACGACAGTCGATTAATGAATTCTTTTTCCACATCTCCTGTTCTATCGCAGTATTTCGTAGAATAATGATTATGATATCTGTTCTTTTCACTCATGATAAAAGAGGTTAGCTAATTTCTGTATTGCTTAAAATATTCAAAGTCAGTATAGCCAATCTGGCCTTAAGAAACTTTTTGAATGATTGCCTTTTTTGTTTAATTCTTTTCACACATTCACAGTTTACATACGGCTTACAACTCTTATCTTGTTTTATGTTCTTGTTTAATAGGATTACATGGTCATGGTAAACACGTTTAAGGATGAAAATTAATGCATGCCTCCATACTATTGAAACGGTGCCACAACGCAAGATGAATGCACGGGAAAAAGAAATGCCTTGTAAGCTGCATCTGCAGTTTCACTACGTCTGACTGTTTTCCAGTCTTCATTTGGTATCTTTGAAATGAACGCATGCAATGTTTCAGTAGTGATTTTCAGAGTCGTTATTTCTATTCCTGCATCCTAGAGCTCATCTTTCACTGGCATTCTTGCGAGCATGTAAACAATAAAGTGGTCGCTGATACAGGAGCAAAAGGCATCTGACTTCAAGCATTCCGTGTCTATGTTTGTGATAAACAAGTCAAGCGAGGATTCTGTGCAAGGTGTGTCGCGCATCGCAGTGTTTCCTAATGGCGTATAGCCATTTTATTCAACAGTACAGAGGAGTGCTGCTCGATGATGGAAAGGTTCCAATATGTCCATGTTAAAATCACCACCGAATACTATTTTATATATATTATCATTTGCATAGCCGAGACTTTTATCTAAGCGACCGATATAGCCAACCCAATTTCCGTCTGGTGGTCTCTTTGCACCGCAGAAAACATCTTCGTGGGATAATACGCATAAACTGGCGCATATACAGAACAACCAAGGAACTAACATAATATCGAGCAAACAACTCCATTTGATTTTCGTCAATGAATTAACACTGATCGATAAAGCCAGCCGTCATTTCCATCCAGCACTGTCCTGCGCAAGCTTTCACTTTTTCTCGTTAAATATTTTTTAATTCCATCGCTTCACCTAATTCTTAACCGCCCATGGCTCCGCATTCCAAATCTTGGTATTTATTCCGATGTACTGGTCGCCCATCTGCTGTCAGTCTTGTGACATAAACTGCATACGTCGATTCTTTCGCTTTTATTGTCTAGTAAGATATCGGCTAATGTGGTCTTTGACCTACTCTGCTGTTTTCGCAAGTCCGATTTAATTCCTTGTGAAACCTCTGTTCGCCTCTCCTTGTTATTCTTACTTTGCTATATTGTTACGCGCCAACAATTCCACGCTTTTATCTGAAAATCTAGGCAAGCAGTGCTTGCGGTTATCAACAAACACTGAACGCAGCTTTTCGTGTTACACGTGAACGAATAATTTCGGACCAGCCAGTGCGGAAGCAGGAAGCACTGCACGAACGAGGCAGCAGCGTTCATCCAAAGACGGAATTAGCCAAGAAGCGGTTTGGGTCACACCGTCCAAATTGCGTCGTATGGGGCTTGAAACCATTAGAACGGAAGTCATTTGGACGGCTGGCGGGGCCATTCGTCCATCGAAAATATCCGATAGCGCATTTCACCCTATACGTGTGATTGATACTAATGTGGTCCTCGCCGAAGGTTCATTCCATAGAAAAACAAAAATAAACTTCTCAATACCAATAAACATTGTCATCAAACAAGGTAAAATTTGGAGTGAGTTAATATTCATTTTTTAAATATTTTAAAAAGCCGAAAAGTGCTTACGCATGCAGGGTTTCAAAAATGTGCCGATAATCCTCAAAAGTAAGAAAAAGAAAATATTTGCTTGTTGCCTTTATACCGATTGCTTCTTCATAAGCGGCAGACATCTTCGAACGGCTAAAAACATCCAATACAACAGTAATTAGAAATATCCAATCATTTAAGACTAGCAGCCATATAAAATCATATAAATAACGACCATTTTCGGAAGAGATTATTGCTGTTTTGAGAAATCTCCGGCATCTGGTAAATATTGCGCCATATAAAATCATATAAATAACGACCATTTTCGGAAGAGATTATTGCTGTTTTGAGAAATCTCCGGCATCTGGTAAATATTGCGCATTAGTGAAATTCTAACAAAATGATTGGTTTAAATGAAGTTAAACCAATCATGAATCAGTTAGTGCAATTGGCAGTTGACCAGAATGATGTCACACTGGTCACGACGGCAATAGCAGGGATGTTACTTCATCTACATACGTTAACGCATCTTGTACTATTCGTCCTATCAATCCAAGCGCAGCTGTTAGTCTAGGAAGCAAACTGGATCAATGGTTGACATTACGTCTAAAATCAGTATCGCTCATCTGGACACTTAGAAGGAGTGTGGCAGTCACGTTCGGGGTTTTGGTTCTGGTTTCGAAAGCGCAATTAGTTATTTTTACTACATTACATTAGTCGGTGGATAATTTTCCGACATCTGAAAGCGGCAACCGACTTTTTGTAGGGAAAGGCTGCAACCACTCCATTGGGCATGACCATTTTTCTCTAGTTAAAAAGTTGAATGAATTTTAAATACTGTCATAAGTGGTGCTTCTACCCATTTTAAAACGCCTGCCACCCAAGAAGAAAGCAATTACGCAGGCAGCAGGAAAAATATCTCATTTTCCTGGTTTCTGATGATTGACCAACAGATTTCCTGAAACAACGGCTGGTACGCTTTCTTTCGTTGTAAGCTCTCATTCATGGTAGTAGGTTTTAGTAGTGTAGCAAACATACGCTTGTGCAACATACACAGCGTTTAACAGGAAGTATCTGTGCAAGTTTCCGTACAGCTGCATTAAATTTTTATGAGAAAAGAGTGTTCACTTTCACATAGAAAACATCACATATGCGTTATTTTTTCACATAGCCATGAAAAGTTTCTTTTTTTTCGTTACTTATTTACTTAGTTTTACAAAAAAAGAAGCGAGAGCTGAAGGCCATGTGGCCTGACTGAGGTTGTGGATAAAGAGATCAGTGGATGTCCGCAATTTGTAGATAGATAGATAGATAGATAGATAGATAGATAGATAGATAGATAGATAGATAGATAGATAGATAGATAGATAGATAGATAGATAGATAGATAGTTAGATAGATAGATAGATAGATAGATAGAAAGATAGATAGATAGATAGATAGATAGGTAGATAGATAGAAAGATAGATACGCTCAAAGTCACCGAAGTTCGTTAAGAAATGCTTCGCATTAAAGAAAAAAACAGAAGAAAACAAGCGGGAGAGGGCCAGGCCAGATGACGCACAGTGCTTGGGCAGCACAGCGGGACGTCCTGATTTTTTTTTTTGCTGTCTAAATTTTCCCCGGCCGAGATACCCGCCCGCAATACTCACAACGCCGTATGTATTTCGTGACCATGTTCGTCGGCTTGGCCTGCAGAGGGTGGTGTCTTTCGGCAGCGCCTATCTTTGTAGACATTACTGTTCTCTGTTGAAACCGGCCTTCTTGTTTGCCATTACCTGTGGTGAGTCGCAAACAAAAACGACCAATCACATCGACTTGAAGCGTGGAGTGAAAGGTCGCATGTTGTAAGGGGTCGAGGCAGGAGCACTGCATGCAATAGTTTCGCGAGAATATATTATGTATTTTCTCTCGAGTTTTTTTCATATGTCTCTTGTAGAATGTTTGCATAAGCAAAGCCAGTGGTACCGGACTTTGTAAGGCGTGTGACCTTGAGGTGAGCTTTTCAGAATAGAGGGACTCGTGGTCACGAACAAGCCGGCTATGATCGGCGATCGATGCAGTTCCCATCGTGCCGTATGTATACGCGCCAGGCGTTGTTGACCGACTCGCGCGGAATTTAGACGGGGCGAGGTCAGAACGTGGTGGCCTTGTCGTACATGACTGATTCACGGCAATCACTAACCTACTTACTCGGCCAACATAACCGTAGGACAAAAAAGAAACCTAAATAAAAAGAACGAAGGAAATAAATGGGAAAAGAAAGACAGTTGACAGTATTAAAATTCGTATTCACTAAAAAGGTCATCTGCCACGTTCAGGAGACTTGCTCAAGCAGTGTGCCTGTCAATGCCCTGCGTGCCAGAAACATTGGAGTTGGCACTGACGCATTGCGTACTGGTGTGTCAAGTTACACACGGGACCAGTTGGCTCATCTTGTGAGGAATTGGAGCAAGACTTGTGAACTGGCAGCCTCGCGCTCTATGACATCGCACCTAATTTGATGGTAAATCTACATGTGCTCTGCAAGTTACTCCTCTTTGTCTGCCAAGTTTTAAGGCTGACAGCATTTGTAAACGCAAATATGTCGGTGGAAATATTACATATGCATCATTGTAAAATACGCGTGTGTGTGTGTGTGTGTGTGTGTGTGATAAAAACTACAAAGATATACTAATGAAAAGATGCGTACATAACCTGCTAGCAAAAAGACATTGCTGCTATGAATGAATGTACGATAGTAATGAGGAAATACCACATTTATGTTGCCATACGAGTCATCGGGGTGCTGTTCCAATTTATTTTTCTCTAATAATAATATCTTGGGTTTCACGTCCCAAAACCCAAGTTATTTTTCCCGACGTGCGTAAAAGGAAGCGAGTCTTCCAAAAAGTGACATATATATATATATATATATATATATATATATATATATATATATATATATATATATATATATATATATATATATATATATATATACATTACACCGCATCGAAGAGGCGCCGTAAGCTGTGACCATGTTTTGATTGCAGACAGCTATAACGCAGACGAGTCGGTATTCATTCATCTACAGAAGGGCGCTTAGTTAACACAGACGTAGGACGACTGTAAACACAAGATGCCGGGAGAAAGCTATACTAACTAATTTATTGTCTCATAACAACGTGGCCCTGAGAAAGGGATGTGTCTAGAGAATCGGAACGACTGTCGGGAGGTATATAGCTTGCAGCCGCTAGTTATGCCTTAACGGCCAATGGCAAAAATTGTTTTTCTACCTTCTTTTTTCGTCATTTTCGAAAGAACAGCTGTTGTAGCCCGCTCCTAAGAATAAAGTGCCCTAGAAATTTTATAGACACCCACTATAATAAAATAAGGCGAGCACGCTTGTGCAGGTGCCCCTTATATTGTTCAAATGATGGCTGAGTTGGAGTTAGCAAACGTAACACTTTAACTTTGACCCTATCTTGATGCGACAATTACCTCTATTCTCACTTCTCATCACTTTCATTTTAATTTTGCTTTCTTTCTCTTTCCTGTGTGCATTCGACTCCCTACCTTGTCAATCTTTTCACGAGCATCTTCGCATGCTTCTTTGACACCCACGCTTATCAGGGTCAAATTATCTTCGCGCGCCGTAAAATAGTTCGTAGTTTGCCCTCGACGTCTTTCGTCATGTGTCTGTTTTAAGTAAGCTCACTTCTATAAATGAATGTTTGTGTTTGTCCACTCGGTGATGGAGTTTAGCAGTGGTCGCAGTCATGGTAAGGTCGTAAAGGGAAGCATACTGGAGACAACGCCTCAAAAATTACAAGGTCATGACCATTTTTAAGCTAATGGTATATAATTGAACTCTATAGGCTGTAGTATAAAACATTGATTGCATGGCCACTTTATTTTTAACTAAAGATCTTTCTGCAAGGCTGGTTAGAAGCCCATTGTGTGGCAACAGCCAGTAAGAACACGGGCCCCCATCCACGCTGCCCGGCTCACAACAACGGTGGCCTAACGCCGTGCAATTATAGAGCCCTCTTGCACCTAGATTGTGCTGTGCCAGAGACAACACATTCCACCTCGTGCATGTGTGTGACGATGCGCGGAAGATATATCTAAGCAACCTGTTAAGGGGCCTTAGTAATTACCATCGTGAACTCTCTGAACGGCTACTTTTAGCGGTCTCGCAGCGCCGAACTTGACCTTTTGTTGGAGCTGCTGTCAGTGTCCTGCGATCTTCGCTCGACTCTCTCGACAGGCCACTGCCCTTTCCCTGGCGTGTCACCAAGCTTAGACACTCGCGCATCGTCCGATTAAGTGGGCGACACTTGAGATTCCAAGTTGTTAATGTCGACCTGGTCGGCAAAGCAGCGGTGCTACTCGGAGAGAATGAATAGGAATATTAGTTTAGGTATTTCTCTGACTACTCGTTCGTTATGTCAAAAGAGTTTTATTGTTTCCTCCATGGAGTACTTGTGTGCGGTGCATGTTGAACAAAATTTGCAAAACGCGGTGCGGCATTGTGTGCGATTTCTCACGCCATACTCCCACCCTCTTAGCTGTTTTCAAAATAGAAATGCTTGTAGTGTCTGTCTTGTTGCGACTCCTTTTAAAGATATGCTATCACGACATCTTTCAGGACCATGCTGTGACCTGCTTATCTGTATTGCTCTTTACAGCGAGCTGTTGGCCAACCTCGTATATAGCACCGTAAAAGCTCGTCAATTCAGATTTAACGAGACTGGAAAAAATGTGCGTGTTAACCGAATACCAAGTTATCGAAAGTATTGATAAAATAGTGAACAAATCCTTGTTACATCAGTATACTTTAGCGTTTTTGAAAAATATGCTTAAGTACAGCACTTATTTTTCATGAAAGAAATGTAAAACGCGCAATACTCGACATCCTACTGCTTCATTCAGTGCGTGAACACGGTGCGAGACCCCCGTGTTAATTAGCTTGAAACTTGTTATCTACGCCTCCTTTATTATTACCACCACACGCACATGGCGATAAATATTTCGCAACTAACACGGTCGGAAACTAACTGATCACCCGTTGTGCAAGCGAGTCTTAACTTTTATACCAGCAATGCGGGCCGCTGCTGAAAGCTCTTCAAGTTCCGCCATGTTTTGTGACATACGTTCACATTATATCAAATCAGCACCAAGCCGATGATTGTCCGATCTACATGTGGACGAAGTCGCTACGGATGAAGAGCGAGCCAAGTGAACGAGGCCACCTCGTTCGGGTTGTTTGCGACTGCCGTTCTTGCTCATTTCGCGTCGCACATTTGGGACTCTGAGCGCGCTCCGAGGACCATCTGAATTGACTTGGTTGCGGCCAAATATGTATAACCGAATAAACGAGGGTGTGATGGCATTAAACATTGCGCGTGCGAGCTTCAACCAAAGAACACATCCCAACTGTCTGATTTTTTTAAATTAACAAGGGTGAAATTAACGAGCTCTTTTGTATCGGCATTTCACAACACCTCACCATTCTGGTGCTTTTCTTGACTGAAGCCCGGCATGCTGCTCGGAAAGTTTGGAAAGCGATACATGCCAGTAATTACCACCATGGTTAACATACGAAGACCTGTCGTAATGGTTGTTCCTAAGTTTCGATCACGCATTGCTCACCCGACACATCTGGCCTTCTTCGTGACTTGGCGTTGCTGCTTTATGACTTTCCATTCTGGGCCACCCATAGAACATGTCCTATCTGAAGCCTTAATTACCATACGCTGATTAAACACACGGATACCTGCCGCACACTCCCCCGCCTGTCTATACTGGAAGCGTTAGGTGATCGTAATTCTGCTGAGCCTGAAGTGCAACAAACGAGCAGGGAGTTCAGTGTGCTTGCAGGAAAGCAGCGCGGACTTGTCACGCAGAAGGGCGCACTCACAATGGTATCAGCTGAGCATATGCACCGGTGCGTGATCCTGATGTGGCATACACGAGTGTTGCGCTTGTTCGCGTTGCTGTAACATTTTCAATGCCCCATCAACTGTGGCAATGCGTGCCTCGAGACAGCGCGTGCCCTTGATTGGGTTCACATGGCCCCCTCACTTGCGTACAGCCGAGCGAAATCGAATCACTGTAGTCGTGCGTCTTTCTGCGTGCGTATCTTTTCTGTCCGCGCTCGTGACTCGACGGTCGAAAAACATAAACCACGATCTTCTCGCATTGACGGAACTTTTAATAGATTCTATTATTGATTCCCGCTCTCTCACGCCCGTGCATTCACCATCAGTGTTGTGCGAGACGCTTGACTGGCACCAGTGGTAGTAATAATTCACGCCCGCAAACGAAATAGCGCTATGGACGAGCATGCAGTTACTATTGATTGATTGATATGTGGGGTTTAAAGTCTCAAAACCACCATATCATTATGAGAGACGCCGTAGTGGAGGGCTCCGGAAATTTCGACCACCTAGGTTTTTTAACGTGCACCCCAAACTGAGCACACGGGCCTGCAGCATTTACGCTTCTATCGGAAATGCAGCCACCGCAGCCGGGATTTGATCCCGCTACCTGTGGGTCAGCAGCCAAGTATCTTAGCCACTAGGCCACCGCGGCAGGGCATGCAGTCACTATGGCCTTCCATACTGAGGAGTTGTGTTTGCGCTACTTTAGCTCACGGCTTACGTGAGCTATATCGCCATGGTGAACGCTAAGATTTTCTTGCTAAAGACATCAAATAGGTGTCCTAAGTAAACAATGCACCAACTAGCAAAAGAGCTGAGATTAAAACTCTTTTTCACACCCGATGATACCGATGGTGCACATCAGACGCTGTAACGCCATAGTTGCCACAGATGTGTTTCTAAATTATTGAGGGGCTTTAAATAAAAATGTACCTCGAGTGCAGGAGGAAGACGACGTTTTTCCTGAGTGGAACGCCGGTTTCAGTCTTTGTTATCTTTTGTCGTTTTTCGTTGGTGCTTGTGGAAGACGTCATTCTTCTGCCTGCGGAAATGAACGTAGAATCCCCATGGCCTCCACCCATACCTTCCACGTCGTCTGTGGCCACTCTAAGAAATCGCTCCGGCCTCCCAAGTGACGTCGACAGTGAGGACACGCTGATATACTCTACGGCCAGTAATGAGAGCTCCGATGAAAGTGAATTTGCGCCTGTGGCAAGACGCAAGGTGAAGAGGAGGCTACTTACGTTATCTTCTTCCCTAAGTAAGGCCCCCGCAAATATTCAAGAGTCACCGGTTCCTACTATTTTGTTTGTCCCGCTGAATGCCGCTGACAGCATGAACCGACTTATTCGCCAGGTCACGTCTATGTCATTTGAGGTGCTCGTTCCGGGACAAATAACAGACGTGAGAATCAATGGCTGCAAGAACGTTCTGGAGATAGACGTTACGCAACGTACTGCTCTCGACGTATTGACCAAGGTGAATGTGCTGGGGAACATCAACGTACGTTCTTTCATACCAGATGGCAAGGACTCTAGGGCAGGCGCTGTCGACGACGTCGACCCTTCTATCAGCGATATTGATTTTACCATTCTAATCAAACCAGTGACGGAAGCTACTATAATCTTGCAAGTACACCGTCTCGGTAACTCCCGATGCGTGAACCTAGTTTTCAAGGGTGACAGTTTCCCAACTCGAGGAAGAGTTGGTCATTTTCGACACACAGTAGGGTCGTTCGTGCCGAAACCTCTTCAATGTCAGAAGTGCTGTAAAATAGGACACGTGAGTGCTGTTTGCACAAGTTCTGCTGTGTGCTCCCGCTGCTCGGAGTCGCACAACACACAAGCCTGCAAAGCAGAATATCGCAAATGCGGCAATTGCCAAGGTCCTCACGAGGCGTCATCAAAGCAGTGCCCAAGTGTGGAGAAGGAGATGCAAGGGCTGAGGCAGACGGCCAGAGACGGTTCCAAGCACAAAGAGGCTGCTGCCAAAGTGCGACGTCGGCGTTCGCGACATAGGAAAACTCCTAGGACATCCTCTGCCAAGGCCAGGGATACACCGCTACCCAATATCACACACTCACCACTACAAGCATCAACAAGTGCCACCAACAAGCATCCTCAGAAAGACGCAAGAAACATTGACCCTGACGCGTGGTCAGCGCTGCCGTCAGGACACCGCCAGTAGAGCCGCAGCATCGCCCGCTGAAAGCTACTTCAGAGCGAGTAAGTCATGGCAGTCAAGATAACGACATAATAGACGTGATTAACACCCTCTTTAAGACAATTCGAGTACACCTGAATAATATTGTTACGCACAAGGAGGACCAGGACGTATACGGCTGAAGGGGCCGTATATTTTGGTCGCGAAGAGAAGCGCCGGAGTGGCCAACAGGTTGACAATTGCAGTGTCGTCGTCTTCCTTATTTCTCCAGCTTGGGGCAGCCAGCATGTTAACCTATCTTCGTTTTCTTCCCAGGCATGCGCAACATTCCTCCCCTCGCAGACGAAACCCGCCGGGCGAGGTGATTGATTCACCTCGGTGTGTACAACTTCAGTCGAGCGACATGGACTGCTTGAGTTTCAGCGGCTCTTCTATCACTTCTCGTGAGGTGAGCTATTGTGTACGTGACTTCAGTGATTTTGTTGAGAACAACAAACGGTCCGTCATATATGGCCAAGAACTTTTGGCATAACCCGCGTCTTCGTACCGGAGTCCAGAGCCACACTAAGTCGCCTGGATGGTAAGTTACAGGCCGGTGGCGGACGTCGTAGCGTGCCTTCGATTTTTCCTGTGATGCCAAACTGCGTAGACGAGCAATACGATGCGCCTCTTCTGCAAGACAGAGGATTTCAGCGACTGAGAGGTTCTCGTGAGCCGAGAATGGCAAAACTGTGTCGAGTGTGTGCCGTGGCGGTCGTGCGTACATCAAGAAAAAGGGGCTATAGCCTGTTGTCTCGTGCTTAGCGGTGTTGAACGCGTACGTTATAAATGGTAGCACGTCATCCCAGTTCTTGTGGTCAGATGCCACATACATAGAGATCATGTTTACAATTGTGCGGTTGGTGCGCTCCGTGAGCCCCTTTGTTTGCGGATGGTACGGCGACGAGTGACGAAGGCGGGACTCACTCAATCGAAGCAGCTCTTCTACTATATCTGGTGTAAATTGTCGTCCACCATCACTGATGATCACGTGAGGTGGACCATGTCGGAGGATAACGTGCTGCAGCAGGAACACAGAAACGTTGCCGGCAGTTGCGGTTGGTATGGCCGCCGTCTCGCAGTAATGCGTGAGGTATCGACGCATACAATTATCCAGCGATTGCCCTTAGCTGACTTTGAAAAAGGGCCTACGAGGTCAATGCCCACTTGTTGTAAAGGTTTGCTTGAAGGTGGCAAGGGCTGTAGAAAACCAGCCGGAGCAGTAGATGAGCGTTTGTGCCGTTGACACTGCGTGCAGCTGGCCACATACACCTCGACTGACTGTCGCATTCCCGGCCGATAAAAGCGTGCCTTAGCACGGTAAAGCGTCCGCGCAGAACCTAAATGTCCGGACGTAGGATCGTCGTACATAGTGCCGCATTCAACCTGCAGAGGAGAGCTCGCACAGCCAGAGAAGAAGACGAAGATCTTACCCGGTCCTCTTTACGAGCGCCTTTCATTTTTAATTAAAGTGAGCTCTTCTATATTGAACTCCTGCTGTGTCTGCGTCGTGACACTGGTGGAGGAGCTGGGTAGATGTCCAGGACACCTTCCAACAGCCCGGGATCTAATCCACAAAGACTTCCGCTCGTCGAAACACCCGTTCACCGCGCCAGCCGCCGCCTGTTTGGCCTGAGCTCAGAGTTCAGTTCTTGGACGGAAAACATGACCGTGCCGGGAAGCAGTTGCCCCACCATGACGAGCCCAAGCACGACACAGGTGACTGTTTTCACCCCTAAAACTCCTGTGGACTTCCATGGCAACTCATATGAGGACGCAGATGACTGGCTTGAGGAGTTCGAGCGCACAGCCAACGTTAACGGGTGGAACGCCGCACAGAAGTTGGGGAACGTGTATTTCCCTCTTCAAGACGGGGCTCACACGTGGTTCACAAATCGCGTGTGGTCAACGTGGGACGAGTTCCGGCGGAAGTTTCTGGACACCTTCGCAAACACCGAAAGGCGGGAGCATGCACAACGACTCCTTGAATCACGGATTCAAAAGCCCAACGAGTTTTTTTGGTCGCGTTTATTTTGGTCGCGAAGAGAAGCGCCGGAGCGGCCAACAGGTTGACGATTGCAGTGTCGTCGTCTTCCTTCTTTCTCCAGCTTGGGGCATCCAGCATGTTCACCTATCTTCGTTTTCTTCCCAGGCATGGGCAACAATAATCAGACTCCAGCTGCCCACAGCGCTCTTTAAATATTGGACGCTTTGAATCCGGTGCTATCAAATCTATAGAAGCACCATGACTCTCTCTCTCTCTCTGCAGCGCTTTCGTAAACAAGTGAAAAAAGCATCAATTTTCCAATTGAACGTCCGAGGTCTTAAACCCCGCATTTCGGAATTTCAACCATATGTTTTCAAGAATTAGTTTCCAATTATTGTAATTTGTGAACCACGTTTTCACAATGCTATACGACTTTCTAAATACGAGGCTTTCAGGTCTGCAACCCGTAACGAAAACAGTAAGGTCATTGTTTACATCAGGTGCGAACTCACATATATTGAGCATCCAGTAACACCGGATAGCAGCAACCAATACGTG
The DNA here is from genome assembly GCA_013436015.1 of Rhipicephalus annulatus. Taxonomy (NCBI): domain Eukaryota; kingdom Metazoa; phylum Arthropoda; class Arachnida; order Ixodida; family Ixodidae; genus Rhipicephalus; species Rhipicephalus annulatus. Next base: position 68,979 of record WOVY01010772.1, read on the forward strand.
TGCCTGACAGTGAAGCGTAAGAACGTGAACTTCACGCTAGTGGCAGTAAATATTTTGCATTCAGGCTGCTTCGACCCAGCAAGACTAATTGTCATTATATCAGTGACACTTGGGCCATGGATTATTACTGGTGATTTTAACGCTCATCATCTGCTGTAGGGAAGCCAGAAGATGGACCGCCGGGGAAGAAATGTGTCCTCCTTTGCATCAGACCACCAACTATATTGTTTATATGACGGCACTCTCACGTTTTTACGGGGTCTGACATATAGTAGCTGTCTCGACCTTTTGAGTCAAATAGCTTAAGTACCAAGGTGCAGTGGTTTGCGGAAAATAAAACGCATGGCAGTGACTACATCCCCACCTATATAAAAATCAAGGGGCTAAGCAAGTCGCAGATCACGTCCGCTTCATGGATAGACTGGTCAAAGTACAGATCATCCACAGAGGAGCGATGCGAGAGAAACCAAGAAGGTTTTCTTGAAAGCCTAGAAGGTATAATGAAGGCCGCTATCGAAAAGGCAACGTTTATTTTCGGACCTTTGCCAGATTTTTGCAAATATGAGGTAGAGTTGGAGCGACTTCGAGAATCCGTCGTAGCGCCGAACGACGTTATAGGCGCACGAAATTTATCTGCGACTTGAGGGAGGCGAGACGTCTACAAAAGAAGATTCAACGTCGAATCAATGCATTACAGTCGCTACGATGGAAGTCACTATGCGAGTCGCTCGGTCCCCACGAACCTCTTTCGCAAATATGGAGAATAATCCGCGGCCTACGAACACTGCCACAGCAGCATCGCCCGTTCAAATTCCTTGCTCTCCACAAAAGCTGAAGTGAAATCGATGTAGCTGAAGACTTCTGTGCCAGGGTTGCAAACAAGGGGTCCGGGAACAACACGAGCAACCTACGAAACGCGCCGCGTTCCAGAGACACTCGGATGAACAATATGTTTTCTCTAGAGGAGCTTCAGACAGCATTGGCAGCATGCAAGAGCTCGTCATCTCCTGGACCCGAAGGAGTTACTTACATGACCCTTGCTAACTTAGGATAAACAGCTCGGCGTGTCCTTCTAGCTGTATACAATGACTCGTGGAACAACGGTTTGGTTCCTCCTTCGTGGAAGTGCAGCCGCCTTGTGCCCCTGCTCAAACCAGGCTAATCGCCTCTGGACATGGCCTTCTATCGCCCCACGGTGCTTGCCAGCTGTTTTGGAAAGGTGATGGAGAGAATGGTGCTGACTCGCCTGGAGTGGTACCTGGAACATAACAATATATACGCCGATGCTTTGACCAGCTTTCGACGTGGACGGTCTTCCATAGACAATGTTGTTGATCTTTTTATGTCTGTACAACAGCAGAAAAGCCTAAAGAGATTATCAGCGGCACTTTTCTTGGATATTAAGGCTACATATGACAATGTACTACATGAAACCATCCTGGACGCCTTGGGCAGCACTGTATTGGGAGGCCGCGTTTACCAATGGGTCTACAGCTATTTGAAGGACAGAACCTTCTTCGTTCAGACAGAAGATGGTGGAACAAGGCCCCATCATACTTATCGTGGTGTACTTCATGGTGGGGTCCTAGGCCCCGTACTTTTCAACCTTGCGCTCATCGGCCTCGTTGACGTCCTGCCACACTCCGTAAATCTGTCGATATACGCGGACGACATCTGCATCTGGGCATCAGGCGTCACACGTCTACACGTACGAGCCAGGCTTCAGACAGCGGCTACACTGACGTCAAACTACCTTCAAGGACGAGGACTGGAGCTGTCATCTGAGAAATGCTCACTGGTTGCGTTTACGCGCAAGACAATGACGCGATGCCGCATCAGAATTAATGAACACACGATCAGCTATCAAAAGACCTACCGTTTCCTGGGAGTAATAATAGATCGTGATTTTGTCTTGGAGCCCTCATATCGCTCACATGAAGAAGAAACTGACCTTGATCACCCACGTCCTAGTGTTTCTTGCGGGAAAATCATGGGGTGCATCGGTACGAGCCATGCTTCAACTGTAAGCTGCACTTTTTCTTGGCTTCATGCGCTACAGCCTACCTTTGCTTGGCAAGGCCCGCATAACCAACGTACGCGTCTTCCAGCCATTACAAGCTCAAGCACTGAGAATATACCTCGGGCTTCCGAGATGCGCATCCTCAGCAGCGACTGTCGCAATCGCTCATGAACACCCTATCGCAACCTACATTCGTGTCGATGCTTTAAGAACGCACATAAGACATGCCACCCGGATTCAATCGCAACACCTTGCCTCCTTTCCAACTTCCAGGCCATGCTCTGCGTTCTGCTCTATTATTGCCCCACATCGCACGGTGATTCCCACGAACTTCACGCACGCAGCAAGACCGTCGTTACCATTGTGATGTCTACATCCACTGGAAGCCCTGGCAACCATCCCCGTAATGCAAAAGAAGAAAAGTTTGTCAAATTTGGCCCTAATATGAACATTACTGTTTCTGCATGAGAAACACAGTGAATGCACTCACATTTACACGGATGGGTTGGTCATTTCAACAAGTTCAACAGGCGCAGTTGTAATTCCGGATAAATCCATCACGATGAAGATCAGGACCTCGCATCTGACATCATCCACGGCGGCAGAACTCGCCGCCATTCGTGCCGCTCTGGAGTTCCTAGTTGAAGAACCGCAGCAGACATGGTCAATCTTCTCCGACTTCAAAGCAGCCCTCCAGGGCATTGCCTCGCTATGTCGTCATGAACCAAACGAACAGCTAATTGCTGAAATACGACTGCTTCATCACCGGGATATAGAGAAACAACATGACATAGCGTATCAATGGATACCAGGCCACTGCAGCATTGGTGGAAACGACCGTGCAGATGAAGCAGCCTGATCTGTTCATGAGGATGCCCCTTGTGCAGCTATACCATTATCGAAAACGGACGCCGCTGCAAGGCTTCGATAATTTGCACGAGAACTGACACTCGCTCAGTGGAATTCACCGGCATTCACCAACGTCCGCCTTCATAATTTGGACCCACACCTACAGCTCCGTCTTCCATCAGGAATAACCAGAGCTGAGGAGACACTTTTGTGCCGTCTGTGGGTTGGGGTGGCCTTTACGAATGCTTATTCGTTTCAAATCGGAATGACCAGCAGCCCGACATGCGACAACTGTGGCTGCGCAGAGACTTTCTCCCACCTTCTCTGCGAGTGTCCTCGCTTCAGTGTGCCAAGAAATGAACTGTCGAAAGTTTTAGATAGACTAGACAATCGCCACTTGTCGGAAGAAAGGGTATTAGGACACTGGCCGAGACCGTCCTCTGCACGCAAGGCATTGAGAGCGTTGTTGCGCTTTCTGCGGGCAAGTGGTCTTAGAGACAGACTGTAAGCAGCGTCGTGGATCGTCTGATGACCTTCTCTCTCTTTTTTTTCTTTCGACATCTCTTTTCTCTCATCTTTTATCCCCCTTACCTCCTTCCCCAGTACAGGGTATCCAGTCGGTCTGAGAACTGGCGAACCTCCCTGTCCTTCCTCTTTCAATCCTCCTCCTCCTTTACCCTCGAGTACAGCATGCACTAGAGGGCTTCATGTACTCAAGGACACCATGTACTGAATAATTTATACAGAACAACATCACAGCCCACAATCTATGGATTGCCTGCCCTGAATAAGAGCGCAGATATGTATTCTTGCAGCGGTGGCTTATAGTTATCGCACTATTTCAAAATTATTGTGTGCGTAACGTTCTGCTCTTAATCATACCAGGTTGATTAGGTTGATTATTCATATTTGAAAATACCAGTGTAGGAGGCTGCGCCATCTCTGCTCACGGGCAGAGATGGCGTGGTTTGGGAGAGGATGTTGTTCATTTTTGCGTGGTTTGGGAAATGATGTTATTAAACCTAGCTTTTTTTTATCTACGCCAAAGAAAAACCTAGCATCAGCCAAAAAAAGCCACGTTAAACCACTAAATTCTACTAAGTTCACTGTTTCTTAAGTTTTACAAGGCTAGTGTGTACTTAAAAAAAAATCTAGAAAGCCTTTCCTAAAAAAATCCAAAGGGTCTACGTCTGTGAACGTGTATCCTCAAGAAAATGAAGAGTATTTCGTGTAGATATATAAGCGGTTCGAGCAAAGTGTTCTTGAAAGAAACTTCACTTACTCATATAATGAAAACCACTTTGAAAAAGTAGGTAGCTAGGTGCCGATGCAATTACATCGCACAGCACATGGTCTAGCACTAGACACATCGGAATTCGACCACCACGCCTGGGATGGAACTCGCACATTTTTGCGTAAGCAGCCGAACACTGTAACCACTTTGCCGCCGTGTGGGCGAAATGTGGGATTTCACAGCGCAAAGAGTTTTACCGGTCGAAATTCGCTAAGGGTGATTCGTTCAAATGTGGCACTCTGCTATTGTAAAGCCCCGCTATATAAGCACGTATTCACATTTACGCAGAATTGATAACTTTGACTTACATAGTTTCTTATGGTTTTTTTACAATTAGTTCATAAAAGCAATTCAAGTGTGCCCTTGGCACAATACTATATAATGAAAACAGGTAAATTATAAAATTTTTGCACTGAATCTTTACACTGAAGTGCAGAAAAAAAAGCACGTAACGTCGTCCCATGCACGTCTGGCCTCAGTGCTATTAATTTTTTTACGAAGAGGACAAACATTATACAACTTTATAAAATAAATCTGACAACAAATCCTGCATGTGCAACGAATACCTAGAACTTCGTCTTTCTACATTGAGCAGAAAGCACTGAGGAGGTAAAAGGGCTATGTCTAACAACAAAAGAAGGGAAATGGATTCTATGTACTCGTCGTGCATGCACTGCCCCGAAATTGTGCCTTCGTCTTCTTTCAGCTTCAACAGACACAACAGGACGACCCAGAATCATCTACCGAAATTCAAACAAAGAAGCTGCAGCCCGGTAATGTTGCAGCTTCAAAAGCGCAAACTACGTCACGGTCTCAAAGAAGCAAGCATGCTTCGCCTGCGCCGGAACCGGAGCGCCACATTTGAACGCACGCGTTCACGACAAAGAGACGAGAGAGGAAACACAAGCAAAAATAACCAACTCCTGCTGTGCGGATGGACGAACATGGGTAGCGACACGTACAGTTCGTGGGTAAGCAAGCCATTGTATGCACAAAAGGTGCGAGACCACGACAGCAGGCCACACTGTGACTGGACGAAAAAAGGACGAGTCAATGAAGCACGCACAATGATGCGATGTGGTAGTGTTCCCGAAAGTACGCTTCGTTAGGCCTGAGAAATCGGAGGCTGTGAGTATTTGTGTTGCGTGCACAATGTTTCATGGGGACGAATTCGCATGTGCTCGTGCAAACAAATTAATGAGCCACTGCGACAACGTGTACTTTATAAATAGATAGCTCACACAGAAGCAACACTTCGACATGTAGGTGGTAAACCACAACAGGCACTGGTGTACGAAATGTAATGAAAAAAAAAATAAATGGTATACTTGATCCTCCGCTCATGTGGGTTAGTCTAAAAGAATGGAATGTTAAGGGCAGCTAAATTTAACTGTTTTGTGTACAGGCAGTTTTCTTTTTTGTGTGTTTTTATGTTTCTGTTTAAAGGGTATTTTTAAAATTTTACAAGTTTATATTATCATCTGTTATGCCTAATACGCTCAGCGCTTTTCCTCGAGAAGTGAATTAGTTTATTAAGCAAGGTGCCATCTGATTGATGACATATCTCTCAGAGTCACTTGCGGCAAGGTGTTGAGTAACCAACCAACCAACCAACCAACCATCAGACCGTATACGTTTTTCTAAGAGAAATTATGTGAGCAGATTATTAAACTTAGGCTTGTATTCACTTGATTTTCAACTCTATTAGCTTGCTAGGCTTTTTTTTCACTTTAATATTTGTATTTTCATTCCGTGCTTTACCAATTTGTACTTTTATCTACATGCATATTCAAATATTTCGGCAGGTAAAACAATTCTATTCCTAAGGTAAGCTATTATTAGTTTCATGGCCGATTCCTCGTGGTGTGTTGCACCAGGCATCTAAGGACCAGCCCAGTGACCGACCACACAATTCGTGCTCACGAGTATTTGAACGAACTTTCAGGCGCAGGCTGCTCTACCAAGTGGCATCGCCCCAAAGTAACCAAAATGCCAGCCAGGCCAGGGAAGCACTTGTGCCCATAACGGAAACCAGTGGATGACCGGCGGCAGAAGTTCCTGGAATTTATTAACTAAATGTGAATATTCGACCAGAGTGACTGCATAATATAGGGTATTATTACAAATATTTCGCTTTTTTTTGCGCACGTCTATTTTCCTCTTCGCTTTCTTTCCCATCTTTCTTCCCCATTCACCCTTCCCCTAGTGCAGGGTAGCAAACCGGATGCTCCATTTTCTGGTTAACCTCCCTTCCTTTCCCTCATTTTATTCTCTCTTAACTCCAATACTAAAAGTTTTATTTTGAATTTTTTGATGAAAAGCAAGCTTGGCTCAAATTTTCTTGACACACACGTACAATGTGATTCACACGCGAACAGCTGCTAAGCCGAGAAGTTTTTCAATGACAACAAGCTGACTTCATCCACTTATCTGGTAGGCTCTCTAAACGAGAGTATCTTTTCTAAAAACTGACTACTGCATCACTCCAAATAAACTCATTGCATTACGCGCACCAGATAGCTGTTTTGTAGAGCATAAGCACTCCCGTTTGTATAGCACTGAAATATTGTGCACATTTTATTTCATTCCAACACAAATGTGAAGATACAACTGCAATGACTTCCTTTGCTTCAATGGTAGGTTTGTATACAACCGAGAACGATGAGACAACAACAAGATAGCTAACTGGCTCGTAATATACATTAAATTACGATACTTTAAATATTCACTGGAACTTCGATTTAGTTAAACATAGATTTCTCATACGTTCTCTGGGAATATGTGCCTTTTTTAGACAACACAGTTAAGGACAATTATTTAGACTTGCAAAGATATTACTGTCCTGAGGCTGTTATAAGATTGCTGAGCGCTATAATATGGCAACAATATTTCGTAACCTACAATAGGAAACCTTATTGAAAACAACTCTGAAAGACGTGTGAAAATCATACACAAAGCACTCACTGTTTATCACGCTGAAATAACAAGCAACCTAGTATCCACCTATACGCAGCTATGTGGTGTGTTTCGACGTAGATCTCGTCCCTAAGCACGCGACAAAGCACAGCTGTGTGCATTCAGCCGCGGAGAGCCAAAGTTCTCCTTGCGCACGTGAGCATTCATGAGTACACATTTAACATTTCTACCAATATATAGCGTAAAATTCGCACTAGTTTGCTCTGGTTACATACAACGAGCTTCTCGCTGAAGTTTTAAGCCGTAAAAGTTATTGAAGCACGTCAACTGTGTATGTGGACGCGGGCACAAAAGCGGCCGACGTACCTTTCACTGCTCCAGTTTCAAGATTCATATAACCAGCACTCAGACGACCACAAGTGCAATGTCGTGTACCACCACACATTAGACCGTTGGCGAGATTTCGTCGGCTGCAGACGATTTCTTCGAAGTCGTCTTTTCTATAGCGCCAATGTGACGAAGGCATGGGGCTGAGGTGTTTCGTGAACAGCGTGCACACTGAGCCGCCACATGGTTTGTCGCCTTAAACTAGCGGAACGACAACCGTACGTGTAAAAGCATAAATAACAACAAAAAATTCCTTGTTGATGAAGGCACGCGCGAAGACAATTTAGATGGCCTATCATTAGGCACTTGCAAACTATGGAACTTCTTTGCTCTTTATCTTCCTAAATCTTTACTTTTTTCGGTGCTATAGTAGCGTTCCAATCCAGTACGTTTCTTTAGGGTTCACTCTCTACCTGCGACAATACTTTTTGTTGCACGTTAACTGTGACCATTTTAATACACAAGGAGCATTCTTCATTTAAAACAACCCTATAGGCTTCTCTTTGCGGCATTGATTGCTGATACATTTGCTCACGCCTAATGAGCAAGCAGGCCACTCAATCGATCCTGTTTCTTTTGTTCATTTCTTTTCGCGGGTCTCGTCCTGGAAGGTGTGGTGCCAAGGATATGGGCCTGGAAGTGGAAGTTCAGGGTAGGGATAAAATTTAATCGAACTTGGACTTGGCTGGTTATAGCTTCGAAATACCCGAATATTGGCGCTGTAGGGCCAGGGCTGGCCCCAGGTCTAGAATCCTCCTCAGTGTAACACATTAGCGTGTTCTGTTTATGTAATGTGCACTGCAATAGGTTCAGCTCAAAAGGGGCTCTATCATATTTTCTCTGTTCTCTATATGATTAAAGAATCCATATTCTGCATTTACTATACATAACCGGCAAACAAGCACTAAATATATTGATCGATTAGTAAATGAAACTCAACATAAGTTGATAGGGATCTGCCTCACCTCGTCATACTTGAGAGACAGAAGGTAGTCCAATGTAAAACCAGCCAGCCTGTAGCTACATTCTACGCTATAATCTCAACTAAAATACAAAGTATATCCCGCATTTAGGAAAACAAAACACAAGTGCTTGCTTCATAAATGATACCAAACAGCTGAATATGTGATAATTACGTAGGCTTACAGGGTGGACTTTCCCGAATGCAGAGCAATTTATACCCTTTTCAAGGCGGTGGAAAATGACTAAAGGGAGCTCCCCAGCAGTTGCTTCCACTGAATCCGTTCCGCATATAGCCGAAGCTTAGGCAGCCGCAAACTTCCTGTAAGGCACAGTATGAGAAAGTAAGTACATTCACATGGTCGCATACCACGTGCATCCTAGATCACCGTTCACACGCCGTGCCCAACGAACGGTCTCGTCCCCATTCACGCCAACATAGAGAACCCGTTGTGCCTAGCCTGCGGCTGATACCCATAACGTGCTAAAGATTGTCATCGAACACGCGATTCACTACCGAAACAAACAAGGAAAAAGTCGGCCGCACATACTCGGTAATAAGACGGATGTGAGCGATCACCGCAGCCAGTCTGTGCACGTCGTTCGGATGTGGCGGAAAAAAACGAGTTGTGAGCAAATGAGAACGTTCGGTGGAACTAAGGCACCCTTCCGGGTCCACCTCAAGGCTGCGCGTATGGAGTACTTCCAGAAGCGTCCCAACCGTTAGCTTACGATACAAGTGAAGCAACATCGGCAAGAATCATGTTTGTTGCTCGCTGTATGTGCATACTATAGGCCTTGATGTAAAAAAAAAAGCAACCAGCTTCCAAACGCCTCAGCCGTTTTGACTACCATCTCAAATGAATTGGACGAAAATTTTGTTAATTTACTGCACTGGAAACAGTGCATTGCCAGAGTATTTCGAAAAGAAAATATTTTTATTCACGTGGGTGCCTTCCGAACTTCGCAGAATTCCATTTGGGTGTTGTAGATTTGATTGATTGATTGATTGATTCTTCGATCGATCGATTGATTGATTGATTGTTTGATTGATTGAAAGTAGGCTGCTACTGAGCAATTACAACTCATGCTTATATTAGTGGACAATGCTTAGCAGGCAACCGCTATGAAGGGGAAGGAAGAACTTCTTTCGGACGCAGCATAACACTCGCCGAACACTCTTCTTGTTAAGCGCAAGCCTATGCAAGCTTCCAGAGTTTAACACGAAGTAGCCACCTTGTCGAGAAATCGGAAGCAATTGCCAGCCATTTACATACATAAATGACTTCTCACTTATAAGTGGCGTGGCTGCGGGCTGTACACCAATTTGCGATTCTGAAACGCCGCGGACGCAATGGTTTCTTCCTTCCTTCTTGTCTTCAGGCTGATTCGGAAGTGCTACTTCCTTCCCGCCGTGCAAGGAATGCGCCTTCCGGTCTTCCGTGACACTAAACTACCTGGCATGCCAGCAAGTCGTGGAATAATTGCGCTCCCCCCTCCCCTCGTCCGAAAGGTGAAGGATGAGAAGGTGTCTTGCCCTACAGTGCGCTTCGCAGCGTGCCGGGAAAGAAGCCAGCTCAAAAACAAAGAACTCTTCATTGCACGCGTTTGCTCGCTAGGTGGCTGCTTTGACGAAACACGCGTCATAAAGTGTGCCAGTCGTGATGGGTTGGCGGGCCGACGTTCCGTGTATACAAATGCTTCGTAATAAGCGAGCTTATCTCATGCGCACGCGCAGTGCCTTCATTATGCGTCTTGTACAGGCGTTCCCGCTTGGCTCCTGTGGGGAGCAAAAGTTGAGACAAACAAAAAAAGGAAAAACAAAAATGAAAATATCGAGTACTTTGGGCGGAAGTCCCAAGGTGCTTTCCATGCAATCCATCCAACACCGGCACCTTGTTCTTCACGTCACTCGGAAAAAACAAATAGGATTACATCGCAGCGTCATGCGTTGGCAACAAATTCGTGATTGTTAAGAAATTTTTTTTGTATTATCATTGTCTCCTCTTTCTTCCGTAGATAATTGGTATTTATACATGGCAGAACTCTAACTACGGAGGTTCAGTGAGCGTGAAATGGCTGTATCACTGTCCTATCAAATGACGACGATATTGTGGGCTGTTGACGTTCTTTCATAGTTTTTATGTCATCGAAAAGTTTGTTTCCTCAAATAAAAAAGAACTTTTATTTTTGTTTCATAGTTTTCATAAATTACCTTTCAACAGGCTGATTCGTGATACCTTCAAATAAAGCGATTAACGATTAACATTATCTTAAGAATCAGTAGTAATTGAATCTTCATCCAAGGCCCATCACACTATAAACTAGATGTGCACGTAAGAAAGGGTTACACTTGTACGTACCACAGTGGTGGCAAAGTGATGGTGACAGAAGCCAGGTTCCTAAGAAGGCGAAGGAATGTTGGTAGATTGGGTGTGCCAAGGCGAAGATGTGTTACCACCTGTCATGGTTGCCATCCACTGCTAAACTTTACACCGAATGGGTCCCCTCTACGATCCTGCCTGGTGTGGAAATTTTAAGCTTGACCACTAAGTACTTACTAGCCACATTAAATTTCTATTTTGGCGCACTTAGTAACTTTTTTTAACTTTTCGACACAATAAAAAGCAAGCATAAAGACGAACACTTGCTTTTTCCACTTTTCAGTCCTACTGCCTGATGTGCACGCACGTTGTCCTATTGGCTGGTCAGCATCCAAGCGCCCCCACGGCACGAAGGCAACGAGCCAATAACAAAGATGCAGGCGAATGCGTGAAATTGCTCTATTTTGTAGATATCAGCACTTTTGCACATCTTCATTTGCCATTCGTAATCTCTGGCGTGTAGCACGGATCTCAGTGTTAGTATCGGTGGCGTGTCATGAAACAAACACGTGGTTGCGATCCCTGAAACATCATTATGTTTTTTTCCCGGTATGCTAGGGAGGCACGTTTAATACGTAATCAGCGTTAAACTATCCAGCGAAACCAGTTTTGAAGCTCTGCAGTGAGATCGACGGCCCGTTCGCAAACAGCGAGAAAATAGTCTTCGTTAAGCGTAAACTGAAGACGGTGGTACGTGCTTCACAAGACGAGTGGCGTGCTTACACTGTTGGCTAGCCTTGCTTAATCGCAATCCCAGCCGTCAACCTTTTCAAAACGAAGAGGAGCTGGAGTATCCATCACTGTATACCTGTTTCTTGTAAGACAGAACAGGATATGTACCAGAAGCTACGATGTTGTGTCTGCACGATCTTGCCCTTGTACTTGGCTCGGCGAAGGATGCCTGAATTGATCCCTGCTCACGGCCTTATTTCCATCTCGTTTGCTGTCTTCCCTCATGGCGTAGTGCTCGTGATCGCTCTACGCCGACAGTTTCAATTTTGACCCTGAGCACTCTCCCCGGCTATTCGGCTTCTATTGGGTGTATACTTGATTCCAGAGAGCTTATGACGGACGTTTGAGCACTAATATTGTTTGTTTGTTTTTTCACTCGTTCCAACCTTGGTGCCATTATAGGTACTGCATGGGAACGGCCGGCTATCTTTATCTTCAGCTTGAATACGCATCTGCAGACTACTCTTACTTCTCTTATTTTAGACGTTGCGAATTAGACAAAGAAATCCTTCTGGGTCAAAGCAAGCAGCAGGTTACAAGACGGCGCGTTAAGGACGCCATACTTCTAGCATGGTATGATCCATGGCCCGAGCCGTGATCATCCGTTGTCTTCGGCGAAACAGTAGAGATGCAGGCCGTCAGCTACTGTCCACGACTAAAAAGGATCGGCTTTTCTTCTCTGGACCCGCGACACTCTCTACTTTTTCGGCGGTTGTCAGAGTCGCACCAGCTGCGCGATCACTCCTACGAGAAGCTTCTGTTTCATCTTCGTCTCCGTGGTTGTCTTTATGGGCGTTCTTGTGGCGGCTGCCGTCATCTCGCATTCTTCGTATGCACTCGACCGTGCCGCTCCTCGTAACTCATCGTGCCACTGTGCTCGCTTTCACGTGCTCTTATGAGAAGGGAGAGTGCGAGGGCGCATAAAAGAGCTCGCATACGAAAGGTGCCACTTTTCCAGCCTTTGTCGCGTTGATGGTGTCACTGGAGTTCTGCTCTCCGTAGCTGTAACTAGTGGCACGTGACTTGGCCACATTGCTATGACGTACCTATTGTTAACTTCACTGCCAGCAGTCCTTACTTCTTCATCTCCACCGTGAGTGTGTTCAGTTGACGAGCGCCTTCGTGAAATAAATTTTCTGGGTGATTTAGTGACTCGGGAACTTTCAATTGAGCAGATATTTCTGCAGGAATCATATGCCAATTCGTATTAAAATGGTCAATAGAAAAATGCTAGCGTCAAATATGGTGTGTTTGTGTGATTCAAGTCACCACTGTGAAATTAAATGAAGGCTAGTAAAATTTAAATTTTTTGAAAACTTCTTGAATCACTCTTTTTCGTTCACTGGCATAGTCTTCTCGGCTTTGATGCACTAGATCTGCTCAGTGTTACGCTGGCACAAGCGCGTTTTCCCAAACAATGTTTCTTGCGTGTTCACACAGTTTTCCTTATATTAAGCGCGAAAACTAACATTCACGCCAAGTAATGGTGCTTGCATGCAATTTCTGCGCAGGTGGGAATTGCGAATTACTTACAAACGATAATTTCTGGTAATCGGGCATGCTTAAGATGTGACAATAAACGAAACAAAACCTTCAACAGAAGAACCTTTGACGGACCACTGATCGTGGTAGATAAAGTTGGCGCATGTTTCGGCTGCGCAGAATCAGCTTTTACACTCTGGCCATAGCAGATAGATAGATATGTAGGGTTTAACGTCCCAAAACCACCATATGATTATGAGAGACGCCGTAGTGGAGGGCTCCGGAAATTTCGACCACCTGGGGTTTTTTAACGTGCACCCAAATTCGAGCACACGGGACTACAACATTTCCGCCTCCATCAGAAATGCAGCCGTCACAGCCGGGACTCGAACCCGCAGCCTGCGGGTCAGCAGCAGAGTACCTTAGCCACTAGACCACCGCGGCGGGGCACTCTGGCCATAGCACTCAGTGAAATTATTTCTGGGGGTGAGCTGGAGTTGAGGATATTAAACGCAAATAGTTTGAGAGCCCACACTGAAAGAAACGCTCTCATTACCATGACGAGTCCTGTTCCGTCACTCCTACTCCAATTACTTGCCCAAGCGAGCCCATTATCGTAACGGAAGTAGGTGTATCACGTGCAATTGCTAGACTTCCACTTCGGTCCAGCCCTGGACCTGACGGCATCAGCTCAAGACTACTGAAATTAACTAGTCACGTATCATCGTTTTTATCGTCCTTAATTTTTCAACAATCGCTTGATTCTGGGTGCGTCCCTGACGATTGGAAATCTGGTCACGTTAAACCCATTTATAAATCTGGTGATCCCTCAAGTCCAAAAAACTACCGCCCGATTTCACTCACATCAGTTTGTTGTAAACTCCTCGAACATATAATTTACTCCCACATAATGAGACATCTTAATACTAATAAAGTGTTATTCGTAAATCAACATGGGTTCAGGTACAAGCGGTCTTGCCAGACACAGTTATTTGAATTATCTACGGATTTACATGACTCTTTGCACAAATCGGTTTACACAGATGCTGTATTTATCGACTTTTTTAAAGCCTTCGACCATGTTCCCCACATACGGCTCATCCAAAAAATAAACTGCCTAAAGTTAGACATAGAAAATACCCGCTGGATTCGGGAATTTCTATCTGGTCGCTCTCAAAAAGTAAATATAAATAACAATCTCTCCAGTTCCTGTGTCGTTAGGTCAGGAGTACCTCAGGGATCAGTTTTAGAGCCTTTATTATCCTGATATATATTAATGACATTGCGAACAATATAACATCAACAATTCGACTGTTTGCCGATGACTGTATAATTTATAGACAGATCACATGCACTGATGACGTAGCCATTTTGCAAAGCGATCTAAATACCCTGGCTAAATGGTGCCACACGTGGAAAATGGAAATTAATACAGATAAAACAAAGGTCATGTCATTTTCTTCGAATCCAAATACTCCATTAAATCGATACATGTTATGCAGTTTGCCTAATAAACGAACCTTTTCTTTCAAGTATCTTGGCGTGATATTTACTCCTGATTTAAACTGGGCCATGCATATTGAACACGTAACAAACAAGGCACTAAAAAACTTGGCTTTCTTAAGCGCCGTTTATATCTCGCAAACCATGAAACTAGACTTCGCGCTTACACTTCACTCATCCGTGCAACCCTCGATTATGCTTCAATTATTTAGAACCCTCACACAGCCATACTGTCCGACTGTATTGAATCTATTCAAAACAAGGCTGCCGGCTTCATTTTGCACTCGTACTCGCCATACCAAAGTGTCTCAGCATTAAAACAGATTCTTAATCTTCCAGAACTTAGCACTCGTCATAAATTCTTCCGCTTGACCTTTTTTCACTCTCTGTATCATGGTATTACACCTTTTTCATGCGCTCATACTTTTCCGGCCCAATATGTGTCCAATCGCACTGACGATGCTCGTAAAGTGTTGTCCATATTTGCAAGGACCAAAAAGTACCAAAATTCCCCTTTTGTGTTATCTGTAACCGAGTGGAACGAGCTTCCCAGCGAGATTGTGATGATAAATGATCCGTCTGCATTCCAATCTGTGCTGCGTACATTTCTTAATGTGTAATATGCCTACTGCTACTATATCTTACCCTGTTGTTATATCTTGTGTACCAGCGAAACGATGATGAACTAGTGCCATGCGGGTTCCTGGAATTGAAATGTACTGGAGATGTGAAATGAGCCATGTGTTACATCTTTGTCGTAAAAAAATTACATGCTCGTTGTAGTGTATGGATTCACTGAAATTATGGGGAACCGATCTCGCACCGCGACCCACACAAATGGTCAACACTATTACTTAATCCGCTTCGCAACAGTTTCTCATAATTACACGAGGTCTCACTCCAGTTGGTTTTCCTCAATTACGGCAGCTTTGACCACTTCTACAATCGCAGCTACAAGGTGGTCTGGTAGGGGCTCTTTTATTCGCGAAATGACTAGTCCATACGGTATTGCTGGCTTACTAGGCTTCTTTTTTTCTCTTTACTTCAGTAGCATAAAGGGTGACAGGCTGCTGTATGCACTTGTACAGTGCAAACCACTCGCAAGGCTGTACTATTACACGAGATTCTGGGTGACTAACTACTTCGAATCGCACGGCATTCTGTAATGCTGCATAACAATTTCCATGGGTTACACAATGACGGTAAAACATGTCTGATTGACATTTTTACTTGTGCGCCGCTTTAATGTCCACAATGCAGTTAACCTAGAGGTGAATAATGTTTTCATTCAGTGAGCAGCTTATGAGGATGAATTTGTTGCTACTCAAGACTCCGCCTCGTGAAGTTATTCATCACTACTATGCAGGGCCCAAGCTGTTACTCTCCGACTGCTACAAACAAACACTTACCCGAGCCCTGCGGCACTGCACACAATGTACCCTGAACGGTTTCCAAGCCCGGACTGCCCCCTGTGTGGTGGTTATGCGGACTTCGAGCATGTACTGTGGGGCTGCGCCTCTGCCGGTACCCCTTTCACCCAAGAGGAAATGAAGCGACTCATTAAGGCCCAGGACCAGACCTCTCAAATCCTGGCCGTCCAGAGGGCCCGCGCGAGGGCCGTCAGGTTTAACCTGATGGTCCCCGAGTGGGCCTAGCCAGGTGACGCTGAGTTTACTCGCGTCTATTGTGGACCGAATAAAGTTGTTTCACTCACTCACTCACTCACTACTGATTCAGATTCAACCTCACAGTTTTTTATTTTGGACAACTTATATCTATGTTCTCCTCCGTCTCGCAATACTGTCTTCTTCTTTCACTTTGGAGTTTGTCTCATATCCCCGATAATGCATAGCATCGCAAATATCTACATACGTGTTCATGACATTATCAAAAGTTGTAGCATGCATCGTCGTTATCACTTAGTACTGTGCTAATAGGTGTCGGAATTGTATGCCTTGCTAACATCTCTTACTGATCTATGAAAGAAGCAGTCTAAGTTGAAACGTCCAGTGAAACAGAATAGACACCACTCCTCGGTCTTTTAGGGGTAAAGCTCCTTATAGCGGCACCCGTTCGTCCCCCGTAGTATGTAACAAGTATAACATTTTAACCTCCAAGGTGGTGCCGGTGAGAGACTTCTTCTGTGCGTTGTTGAACAATAAAAAATAGCGCTCAATGTACATGTCAATGGCTGCTAATGGGGAATGAGAGTCAGGAGCTTTTAGTTAACGCGCAGGCTGCGATCACCATTAGCAGCCAATGGCATGTACATTGAGCACTATCTGACAAGAAAGGGTTGCTACGTTATACTCGCTGGGTGTAACCTCCTTAGCTTTAGAAAGGTTTAGCGAGCGTTGAGCCGCAGTGCCATGAATACAATGAGCTTGTATATACCATGGGTGGAAGAAGACGAAGCTTTTCCTGAGTGGAACGCTGGTTTCAGTCTCTGTTACTTTTTCTCGTTTTCTTTGGTGCTTGTGGAAGACGCCGCTCTTCTGCCTGCGGAAATGGACGTAGAATCACCAGGGCCTCCACCCACACGTTCCGCGTCGTCTGTGGCCACTCTAAGAAAGCGCTCCGGCCACCCAAAAGATGTAGACAGTGAGGACACGCTGATGTACTCTACGGCCAGTGATGAGAGCTCCGATGAAAGTGACTTTGTGCCCGTGGCAAGACACAAGGCGAAGAGGAGGCTGCTTACGACATCTCCTTCCCAAAGTATGGCCACCACGAATATTCAAGAGCCACCGGTTCACACTACTTTGTTTGTCCCGCTGAATGCCGCTGACAGCATGAACCGACTTAATCACCAGGTCACGTCTATGTCACTTGAGGCGCTCGTTCCGGGACAAGTAACAGACGTGAGAATCAATGGCCGCAAGAACGTTCTGGCGATAGACTGTTACACAACGTACTGCTCTCGACGTACTGACCGAGGTGAATGTGCTCGGGAACATCAACGTACGTTCTTTCATATACCAGATGGCAAGGACTCTAGGGCAGGCGTTATCTATGACGTCGACACTTCTACCAGCGATATTGATTTTCCCACTCTAATCAAACCAGTGACGGAAGCTACTATAATCTTGCAAGCCCGCCGTCTCGACAACTCACGATGCGTGAAGCTAGTTTTCAAGGGTGACAGCCTCCCAACTCAAGTAAGAGTTGGTCATTTTCGACACACAGTACGGCCGTTCGTGCCGAAACCTCTTCAGTGTCGGAAATGCTGTAATAGGACACGTGAGTGCTCTTTGCACAAGTTCTGCTGTGTGCTCCCGATGCTCGGAGTCGCACAACACGGAAGCCTGCCAGGCAGAACATCGCAAATGCAGCAATTGCCAAGGTCCTCACGAGGCGTCATCAAAGCAGTGCCCAAATGTGAAGAAGGAGATGCAAGTGCTGAGGCAGATGACCAGAGACGGTTCCACCCACAGGGAGGCTGCCGCCAAAGTGCGACGTCGGCGTTCGCGCCATAGGAAAACTCCTAGGACATCCTCTGCCAAGGCCAGGGATACACCGCTACCCCTTATCACGCACTCACCACCACAAGCATCAAAAAGTGTCAACAACAAGCATCCTCAGAAAGACGCAAGAAACATTGACCCTGACGCGTGGACAGTGCTGCCGTCAGTGACACCGCCAGTAGAGCCACAGCATTGCCCGCTGAAAACTACTTCAGAGCGAGTAAGTCATGAAAGTCAAGATAACGAAATAATAGACGTGATTAAGACCCTCAAGAAGACAATTCGAGTACTCCTGAATAATATTCAGACTCCGGCTGCCCACAGCGCTTTTGAAATATTAGACACTTTGAATCTGGTGCTATCAAATCTAGAGAAGCACCATGGCTCTTTCTCTGTAGCCCTTCCGTAAACAAGTGAAAGAGGCATCAATTTTCCAATGGAATGCCTGAGGTCTTAAACCCGGCATTTCGGATTTTCGACCACATGTTTTCAAGAATCAGTTTCCAATTATCGTAATTTGTGAACCATGCCTTCACAATGCTATACGACTTTCTAAATACGAGGCTTTCAGATCTGCAACCCATAACGAAACCAGTAAGGTCATTGTTTACATCAGGTGCGAACTCACATATATTGAGCATCCAGTAACACCGGACGACAGCAACCAATACGTGTGCCTGACAGTTAAGTGTAAGAATGTGAACTTCACGTCAGTGGCAGTATATATTTCGCCTTCAGGCCGCTTCGACCCAGCAAGATTAAGCGCCATTATATCAGAGACACCTGGGCCATGGATTATTACCGGTGATTTTAACGCTCATCACCCCCTGTGGGGAAGCCAGAAGATGGACCGTCGGGGAAAAGATGTGTCCTCCTTTGCATCTGACCACCAACTACATTGTTTAAATGACGGCACTCCCACGTTTTTACGGGGTCTGACATATAGTAGCTGCCTTGACCTAACTTTTGTGTCAAGTAGCCTAAGTACCAAGGTGCAGCGGCTTGCGGACAATGAAACGCATGGCAGTGACCACATCCCCACCTATATAAAAATCAAGGGGCTAAGCAAGTCGCAAATCGCGCCCACTTCACGAATAGACTGGTCAAAGTACAGATCATCCACAGAGAAGCAATGCGAGAGAAACCAAGAAGGTTCTCTTGAAAGCCTAGAAGGTATAATAAAGGCCGCTATCCGAGAGGCAACGTTTAATTATTGGCCTTTGCCAGATTTTTGCAAATATGAGGTGGAGTTGGAGCGACTTCGCGCAATCCGTCGTCGCGTCGAACGACGTTATAGGCGCACGAAATCCATCTACGACTTGAGGAAAGCGAGACGTCTACAAAAGAAGATTCAACGTCGACTCAATGCACTACAGTCGCTACGATGGAAGTCACTATGCGAGTCGCTCGATCCCCACAAACCTCTTTCGCCAATATGGAGAATAATCCGCGGCCTACGAACATTGCCACAACAGCACCGTCCGTTCAAAAGCCTTGCACTCGACCAAGGACGACGTGAAATCGATGTAGCCGAAGACTTCTGCAAAGCGTTGCAAACAAGGGGTCCGGGAGCAGCATGAATAACCCACAAAACGCGCCGGTGTCTAGAGACACTCGGATGGATAATATGTTTTCTCTAGAGGAGCTTCAGGCAGCATTGGCAGCATGCAAGCGCTCGTCATCGCCTGTACCCGATGGAGTCACTTACATGGCCCTTGCTAATCAGGACGAACAGCTCGGCGTGCCCTTCTAGCTGTATACAATGACTCGTGGAGCAACGGTTTAGTTCCTCCTTCGTGGAAGTGCAGCCGCTTTGTGCCCCTGCTCAAGCCAGGCAAATCGCCTCTGAACATGGCCTCCTATCGCCCCATCACGCTTGCCAGCTGTTTTGGAAAGGTGATGGAGAGAATGGTGCTGACTCGCCTGGAGTGGTACTTGGAACATAACAATATATACCCCGATGCTTTGACCGGCTTTCGAGGTGGACGGTCTTCCTTAGACAATGTTGTTGATCTTGTCACGTCTGTACAATAGCAGAAAAGCCTAAAGAGATTATCAGCGGCACTTTTCTTGGATATTAAGGCTGCATACGTCAATGTACTACATAAAACCATCCTGGACGCCTTGGGCAGCATTGGATTGGGAGGCTGCGTTTACCAATGGATCTACAGCTATTTGAAGGACAGAACCTTCTTCGTTCAGACAGAAGATGGCGCAACAAGGCAACTTCATACTTATCGCGGCGTACCTCAAGGTGGGGTCCTAAGCCTCATACTTTTCAACCTTGCGCTCATTTGCCTCGTCGACGTCCTGCCACACTCCGTACATCTGTCGATATACGTGGACGACAACTGCATCTGGGCATCAGGGGTCACGCGTCTACACGTACGAGCCAGGCTTCAAACAGCGGCTACACTGACGTCAAACTACCTTCAAGGACGAGGACTGGAGCTGTCATCTGAGAAAGGCTCACTTGTTGCGTTTACCCGCAAGACAATGACGCCATACCGCATCAGAAATAATGAACACACAATCAGCTATCAAAAGACTCACCGTTTCCTGGGAGTAATAATAGATCGTGATTTGTCTTGGAGCCCTCATATCGCTTACATGAAGAAGAAACTGACCTTGATCACCCACGTCCTAAGGTTTTTTGCGGGAAAATCATGGGGTACATCGGTACGAGCCATGCTTCAACTGTATGCTGCACTTTTTCTTGGTTTCATGCGCTACATCCTACCTGTGCTTGGCAAGGCCTGCATAACAAACGTACACGTCTTCCAGTCATTACAAGCTGAAGCACTGAGAATATGCCTTGGGCTGCCGAGATGCGCATCCTCAGCAGCGACTGTCGCAATCGCTCATGAACACCCTATAACAACCTACATTCGTGTCGATGCTTTAAGAACGCACATAAGACATGCCACCCGGATTCAATCGCATCATCTCGCCTCCCTTCTAACTTCCAGGCCACGCTCCGCGTTCTGCTCTATTATTTCCCCACATCGCACGGTGATTCCCATGAACTTCACGCACGCAGCAAGACCGTCGCTACCATTGTGGTGTCTACATCCACTGGAAGCCCTGATAACCATCCCCGGAATGCAAAAGAAGAAAAATTTGTCAAATTTGGCCCTAAAACAAACAACATTACTGTTTCTGCATGAGAAACACAGTGGACGTATTCACATTTACACGGATGGGTCGGTCACTTCAACAAGTTCAACAGGCGCAGTGGTGATTCCGGAGAAATCCATCACGATAAAGTTCAGGACCTCGCATCTGACATCATCCACGGCGGCAGAACTCGCCGCCATTCGTGCCGCTCTGGGGTTCCTAGTTCCTAGAACCGCAACAGACATGGTCAATATTCTCCGACTCCAAAGCAGCTCTCCAGGGCATTGCCTCGCCACATCGTCATGGACCAAACAAACAGCTAATTGCTGAAATACGACTGCTTCATCGCCGGGCTATAGAGAAACAACATGACATAGCGTATCAACGGATACCAGGTCACTGCAGCATTGATGGAAACAAACGTGCAGATGAAGCAGCCCGAACTGCTCATGATGATGTTCCTTGTGTAGCTATACCATTATCAAGAACGGACGCCGCTGCAAGGCTTCGATCACTTGCACGAGAACTGACACTCGTTCAGTGGAACTCACCGGCATTCACCAACGTCCGCCTTCACAATTCGGACCCATACCTGCAGCTGCGTATTCCATCAGGAATAACCAGAGCAGCGGAGACGCTTTTGTGCCGTCTATGGATTGGGGTGGCCTTTACGAATGCTTATTCGTTTCGAATCGGAATGGCCAGAAGCCCGACATGTGACAACTGTGGCTGCGCAGAGACTTTATCCCATCTTCTCTGCAAGTGTCCCCGCTTCAGCGTGCCAAGAAAAGAACTGTCGAAAGCTTTAGATAGAATAGACAATCGCCATTTGTCGGAAGAAAGGGTATTAGGACACTGGCCGAGACCGTCCTCTTCACGCAAGGCATTGAGAGCGTTGTTGCGCTTTCTGCGGGCAAGTGGTCTTAGAGACAGACTGTACACAGCGTCGTGGATCGTCTGATGACCTTCTCTCTCCTTTTTTTTCACAACGTCTCTTTTCTCTCAACCTTTATCCCCCCTTACCCCCTTCCCCTGTACAGGGTAGCCAGCCGGTCTGAGAACTGGCTAACCTCCCTGTCCTACCTCATTTATTCCTCCTCCTTCTCCTTGTATATACCATGAATGAACTCGAGGTGGTTAAAAATGGGAAGCAGATTCGAAGCGCAAGCCGTAAGAAAGTAAAAGCCGAATTCTCCGCCTCTCATTTTCCATTAGCAGCCATTGGCATGTACATTGAGCACTATCTGACTGAAAAAGTTTGCTACGTCATACTCGCTGGGCGTAACCTCCTTGGTTTTCGAAAGGTTTAGCGAACGTTCGGCCGCAGTGCCATGAATACAGTGAACTAGTATATACCATGAACTCGAGGTGGTTAAAGGTGGGAAGTGGACCCGAAGCGCAAGCCGTAAAAAAGTGTGCGTGTGCCACCTCTCTCTTAGTCCTTGGAATGTCCGCTGGATGGCGGTGCTTCTATACGGGGAATATATGATGAAAAGATGCGAGATGGTGGTACTTGGAGTGTTGAATAGATGGACGAACGGACACATAGACAGATGCATGGATGGACGCATGAACGGACGCAGGGGCGGCTGCATGGACGAACGCAGGGACGGACGCACGAACAGACGCACGCACGGACGGTGATGGACGCATGGACGGTCACACTGACGGACGCATGGATGGATGGAAGCAAGAACGAATGGAAGGACGAATTCTTCGCCCCACTCTCCGTCATTGACTCCGTTGATATGCTGCCATTTTTTTGCTCAATGTGAATGTGGCGGAAAATTATACTACAAAAATAAAATGAACGTAAGCGAACCATAGTTTTGGAAAAAAAAAATTATGGCGTAATCTTGCCTTACGGCTCTCGCTGGGGCTTTAATCTTTTGCAGGTCAGCAATTTTCATCGCGCGACTCAAGCATGCTACAGAACAGAACAGTAGATAAGATAATGTAGGGACCACTAATTAATCATCGAAATATAGTCCTCAGAGTGAAAAGAAAGAACGTAAAATTAATCACTAAACAGGTGTCAGCCTACGTGAAGTCAAGACACCGAGAGCTTCTGAATTTCTCTTCAGAAGAAATGCTGTACTTGAAAAATACGGAAACTATGACATGTAGGCTGTGATAGGAATCCTGACTAAACTTAAAAAAATTAAAAAAAAACTAAAAAAATTAAAAAAATCATAAAGAAAAGTAACTATTGAAAAAGATGAAGTTTATTTTCTGAACTGTCGATGCTTATTAAGAAGAAGAAACTTTGAGGAATGTAAAGCTATACCGTCAGACAGATATATACATCATCGTCACAGTAAATAAAAAGAACACTTAGATGGGAATGACCAAAACCCATTCATTCAAATGATAACCAGGTGATGTCATTAGCACCCTCAGCGAGACAGTACAGGTGGCAAAATAGTTCTGTTGTGAGCAGCTTAACTCGCAAATAAGTTATCCAACCGGATATCAAATCGAGGCTGGAAGATACGCGAATTTTACACGTGTTACCACGGATGAGGTTAGAAAATCTACACATGTTGTGTTTTTCGAAAAAGTGATAAAAAGAGGTTGAGCAAGATTCGATTTCATAAAAGATGAAGATAATTCTATACTTAGGAAACAGGCAGAACTCTACTCACTATATCTCAAGACCCCAGATGTACAGAGCAGGAAGAACTACGGTATAATATTCATACAAAAAAAAGGACCTGGCAAAACGTGCCACTATAAGTGTACTCTCGGTGTTAGAGAACAGAAGTTATTCAAATATTTTTAAACACTTATGGCAGTATTGCTCTTAAAAGATATCTAAATTAGATTACAAATGGTGGGTGGACATTACATTACGATCGGTTTTGGATGATAATGAAATAAAGTTACCTTACCATAAAAATAGTAATACAATGAAGTTACCTTAACAAGGGTTTCTCGAGTAACGTTAGTAAAAGTTCAGAATTCATATGCAGTATGGCATTCCCTGCGTACCAGCCTTGTTTTCCCGCTTGAGGTTCGGCGCTCTCGTTAGAGCGTTTTCGGCATTTTTCTTCTGCCTTTTCGACAATCCTTTTTACCATAAAGGAAGGGACATCTGATACATTAGTCAAAAGTTATTTGAAGTGCAGTCAATAAAGTTTAGGCATGTGTTAAAAAAATCGTTTCATGCAAATAAAAGGACAGTGACGTGAAACTATGAATAACGGATACGTACAAATTGTACTAATAAGGCTCTATACTGTCGTTTATTTCGCCACTACAAGTTTAGTAATGAAGTGGGAAATCAATGCCGAAGGTCTGGCTTTTAAAATTACCACTGAAATATTGGTTGAGGCGTCCCAAATTACATGATTCTTGTTTTGTTTATTTGCGTGTTCTTGCCGCCATGACCCAAGAGTATCACTTGAAAGTGGGTATGTGTAATATCCTTTCCAGAAGACTGCATTTCACGTTTACTGATTACGAACTATGGAGGCCCAAGCGATACCTTCAAAATTTAAGACGTCATGGGTGTGGCAACTTCAAAGTTGCGTCAACACCCGCATTTTCTTTTCCGTGTTTTCTCGCTTACCAAGCATCTTCTCACGGCAAGCGTGACATTTTCATATACTCTAAGGAAACATTTCTAGTACGAGAAAGATTGTTTCTCTCTTTCATGTCTCTTTAAACAGAAGCCACCCTTTACGGTGGCCATTTCGCTGTGTTGGTAAGAAAACCTGTTAATCTTTATTTGTATATTTACAGATGAGTAGGTCATCTAGCTCCTACGTTACGTCACTCTCAGAGACGCAAGTGACATCTGTACCACCCACAGTGGAGCGTCATAACTACATATAGAAAAAATTGGCCGCTGATCCCTGTTCTTTTGCCGGCCTTCGTTCGTGCATAGCGTCGCACTTTCAGCGCAGCCCAAGAAACACTGTGGTCTTCACAATTCTGAATTTGTGTGTTTTCTAGTAAAGTAAACGCTACCTAATACTTACGCATTGATGTTGCGCCTCAGATATGCAGATAGTTGCTTTTTGAGCCACAATGTTGACAAGCATGAACGCAGCCACCAGTTCAAGATAGCTAGACGTTTAGCAAATGCTTGAACTTTGGCAGGGTTGCTGAATGATGTGACAGACAGACAGACAGACAGACAGACAGACAGACAGACAGACAGACAGACAGACAGACAGACAGACAGACAGACAGACAGACAGACAGACAGACAGGCAAGCAGGCAGGCAGGCAGGCAGGCAGGCAGGCAGGCTGGCAGGCAGGAAGCAAACGAACTGACAGACAGACAGACAGACAGACAGACAGACAGACAGACAGACAGACAGACAGACAGACAGACGGACGGACGGACGGACGGACGGACGGACGGACGGACGGACGGACGGACGGATGGATGGATGGATGGATGGATGGATGGATGGATGGATGGATGGATGGATGGATGGATGGATGGATGGATTGCTAAAATTTTTGCGTTCAAGTAGCTCTAGATAGACTATCGTCTTCAGGGACAACCGGAGCTGAAGAATGCAAGACCTGTTTTGAGACCCATCTCAGAGATGCGCGAGTGTAGTGCTACTGCATGCACAGTGTAGCCGTCTCCAAAACGGTGTTCTCATGTGGCACCAGCAAATTACTTTCGACGCCCGTCAGTCTTGTAAGCATGCGTTCTTTTAAAATATGCATAGGAGAATGCATGTATGGCACAGAATTCTCACAAAGGCTAAATTGCGCTGACGTGCACGATTCATGTCGATTGTATATGTTGCGCCGTGGAGAATTTTAACAGCGGGGATTTTTAAATTTAGCGAAACCCTGTATGGCGTTAAAAAACAATCATCATCATCATAAGCGCCTTCTTCCTTATATGGCACCTCGCGTCACCTGTAACAACGCGTTTAAAGATGGGAAATAGGAGGATAAAGAAAAAAGTGAAGGTAGGGACAAAAGTAGGTTAGAAAAACAAAAAAAAACATTTTGGGATGCGAGATTCGAACCCGCGGTCACACGCCACTCAGCTATCTGGGCTTATCGTTTTTGTTTGTTTTTTTGTTGCTTTTTCGACAACCAGTCAAAGTGCAGTCTATTAATCACACTCCCTACGCATTTCACGTGCATTGTTCCATCAAACAAAGGTATCACATCTTCGTCACAGATGGTTCTGTTACACTCATCTTTCTATTCGACAACACGTTCACCAAAGAAGCATCTACGGAAACCATATGATTGCGTCATTATGAGGGAGACAACGAGAAAAGACAGCGAGGCAGGGAAAGAAAGAGAGAAACTGGAAAATGGTGGAAAGAGAGAAAGGAGAAGAGAGAAGGGGAGGAAAGGAAAGTAAAGACAAACAAATATATAAAATAAGACAGAGAGACAAAATGAATGGCACCGTAAATTCTACCAAAGCAAGGTATAGGGGAAAAGGAAAGGAATATAAGCAGAAGTGCTGTGAGGGTAAGAAGGAAACAAAACTGGTGGAGATCCCACATACAGTGGGTATCGACGATATGCGAAGCATGAAGAACAAAGGTTCATATGTCACTTTGAAATCAGCAGAACATTACGAGGCAGAGATAAATGATGCCGTACAAGACTTCCGTGTCATAATTATCATGTCTGGATGTTTCGTTTACCTTCGTCATCTATTCACGTCCCGTGATACGAAAGTTAGTATATGTGGAGCTAGCGAAACAGTCGCGAGCACGCTATTAGCGTAGTATGTTGTAATGTTCCTAAATAATCCGCATGTAAGGATTATCATGTTTGCACCAGTCATATATTTCGTCATCCATTCACGTCACCTAACACCGAATTCGGTATATGTGGAGCTAGCAAAACGGCCGTGAGTGCACCATGACAGACACAATATACTCCGATGTAGCGTTGACGCGTGCGCACGTTGGGCACAGCAACGCTATGTTAGAAAAACGCGAGATCTCCTTAGTCTGACGCCAGGCGCAACTGACGCAACCAGCGTCCGTCGGCGTGGCCCGACGGCAACCGGCGCGAAATTTGCGCCGATTCATTACCCAGACAACACTGCATCTCTCTCTTTTCGTGACGGAGGGACGCCGGATGCGCTGAAACGCGCATGCGCCAAAGCAACGCAGCGCGGCGCACGCCTGCGAGTATATGGAAAAACTGGCGCCTGGCGTCGCAACGCCGGCGGGACGCGACGAAATGAACGCAGGTGAGCACGCGCACCACCTCACGTCAAAATGTTTTGGCGCCTTGCTTGTTCATGTTCATGTTCGAACCAGTCACATACCTTCATGTTCGAACCAGTCACATACCTTCGTCATTCATTGACGTCACGTAATACCAAATTTGGCATATGTGAAGCTGGCGAAACCTCCGCCATTGCATCATGACTGTGGAATGTATTCATGTTGTTACATGACACGCATGTTGTGATTATCATGTTTGGATGCGTCATTTACCTCTGTCGTCCATTCACGTCGCGTAATACCGAGTTTGTACATATCAAGAAGTTAGCGAAACGGCCGCCAGCGCATCATGAGCGTGGCATGTAGTCATGTTGTTACATGACACGCATCTAATGATTTGATATCATGTTTGCACCAGTCACATACTTTCTTCGTCCAGTCACGTACCGTAATACCAAATTTGGTATATGTGACGCTAGCAAAATGGCCGCGAGCGCATCATGAGCGTGGCATGCAGGGATGTTGTTACATGACACGCATGTCATGATTTTCATGTTGGAGTCTGTCACCCAGTTTTGCAACATGCCATGTGAACGAAACCACCGCAAGAGCTGCAGGACCTTGAACTGTAAATCATGACATTCATGACATACATGTCATGATTTTCATGTCATGACTATTCACGTATGTTCTTCATACACTCATGTTATGCCATGCCAAGAAGTTTGGTAACGATACCATTATCGAAACGGCCAGGAGAGCTAAAAGTCTTAGGTGGCTAGATAGATAGATAGATAGATAGATAGATAGATAGATAGATAGATAGATAGATAGATAGATACGCTCAAAGTCACCGAAGCCC
Source organism: Rhipicephalus annulatus (assembly GCA_013436015.1). Taxonomy (NCBI): domain Eukaryota; kingdom Metazoa; phylum Arthropoda; class Arachnida; order Ixodida; family Ixodidae; genus Rhipicephalus; species Rhipicephalus annulatus. The sequence continues at coordinate 97,122 of WOVY01010772.1, forward strand.
GCTAAGAAATGCTTCGCATTTAAAAGGAGAAGAGGCAAGAGTATTGAATAGCGAAGCCTTGTATAGTATAGCGAGCGAGTTGGAAGGAGAAGTGGGATTGACAAAGGAAGAGAGAGGGTGAATACTAGCATAGTCATGCCAATCTTTGCCCTCTCTCTACAGTACACTACTGCAACTGGGGGGAGGGAAGAGAAGAGACAGTCCGGAGGAAGGAAACGAGGAGGGACACCGCTGTTTCCTCATTCTACGAAACACTGAGAGCTATTTTCCCAAATTTTTTCGTGAATTTTACCTCATGCAAAAGAAAAGGGTTCACCTATTCAGGCAGTATTCGTGGGTTTAAACTTGGCCTAAAGGGTTCACTCTTTTAATGGCGCTTGTAGGCGTGTTTTCCTTTTTCCAACTTTCATTACCAACATTTTCTCTCCCTTAAAAATCAGCTTTCTCCCGGTGTTTTGTTGATTTATTCTTTTTTCAAAATCACCCACAATAGGCATTTTCTTTGTGATTACCTCGTTTTCTTCCAAGCCTATAAGCCGTCGTTTACTCTATAGCTCGCAGTTGTTTTTTTATTAAATGTATGTAAGGAGAGGTTAGCAGTTGTTATATTGTACTGTTTCAGCCATTACCCGAGGATAGTGAATCTTGTTAGCCTAATGGCAATGAGTATTGTGATGGAACAATGAGACGTAGGAAAACGGGAAATAACGTAATATTTCTTTTTCTGCTGCACTCGAGTAAGCATGCATTGCCTGCACGAATCTGTGCTCTAGCTGCACCGCGAATCCATTTCCCCTAAAAGCCGATGAAAAACAGCCCGGCACGTCCTGACCACACCGGGCGCCCAATCTACGGATATCGCGACCACACATCTCCACGATAGCTGCCTGCACGCCGAAGTGCTTTGCATGTAGCTCCGTGCAATAATCACGATGCGCCAACTGGAGCACCGTCAGTGCCCCCTCGTCGTGCTTTGCAACGCCTTGATTCAAGCCAAAATAGATTACAAGAAGGAAATGATGTTCGCGTATAAATAAAGCCCCATTGTAGCATTAGCTCCAAAGAAAACAAGGCTATAACACGCCCAGTCTGTTTTGCTAGACTATTGCTTCACGACGGCGCCTCCCGCATCTCCGCACACAGACACACACGTCGACGACACTAGTAGTGCAGTTGTAGTACGTGTTTACAACCGATATCGTGGGCACAATGGATGCCCCTGTTAAGCACTTCGTCGAACCGACTGTTCGCGCTCGCGTGCTCACGATCCGAATGCGTGCACGAGATTTTGTGGCAGCCCCGGCAAGAAATGCTTTGCATTGGGAAGCCGAGGCGTGAAACGGTGCGAGAGCGTCCATCCAATTACCCATTTTATGTGCGTCGTTCGATGTAGAACTCTACGCTGAACGAGTGATCGCGTGACTGGGCGGCGTAATGAAGGTAATAAAATACCTCACCGTTACGAGACGCCGCACGCTGGCGAAGATGGCAGATTAAGGGTCCGTAAGTTAGCTCCCTCCCATCGCTCCTGATCTATTTTTCTAGTCGCACATTTCGTTCTGGTACCCTAGAACAGTTGCGTTTTTTGCATTGTTTTATGTCGCCCTCGTTTCAGAAAAATTATTTCTGGTTCGGTAGCCGAGGCAATATGAACGTCTACCTCTCCACAGCAAAACTGTTAGAACAGAACATATCAGAAGTGAAAACACGTGGTGAAGCAGGCAACTATTCCTTTGCTTTCACAATCGTTCCTAAGATGACGAAGTGACAAACCGACTCCATGCTTTCGTTTTACCCTGGATGTTGCCTCGCTAATATGCCCATGTTCTTTTAGCATTCTAAAAATGGTGTGGAAGAAATAGTTGGATTATTGCTGACACCACTGTTTTCTCTATTTGCTTGCGGCCACGATGGGATTGTTGCTGTCATATCCGTTATCCGGAGCACAAAATCGCTAGATCAGCTCCCGTATTCACACACACAGAAAAAATTCTGAAAAGGTTTCAAAAGAGTGCAGCTTGTCTAGAGTCATTCAAGTCAGTGCTTTTACTTTTCACAAATCTGAGCTTTCAAATTTATCACGCTAGACGACACCAGAGAGAGGAAGGCATACGAGACACACAGGGCGCTTACAGACAACTGAAACTTTATTGAAACCAACAACTTATTATAAGTTGCAACCAGTGGTAGCCAGAAAAAAAATTGGCATATCTCACGTACAGTGGGAATCGATGATATGGTGTCTTCGGGATGCCACTTTGTACAAATGACTGGGCAGATAAAAAACTTTTATGACCAACTGCAGTTTCAGTGGGACTGGTATAGAGAGTTCATGAAGTGTGCTGATCAAATACCGTTTGATACACTTTGTTATATGGGATTTACTTTGTGGTGTACAGTCTACATTTGTCAAAGAGGCTTTATGTATGTTGTATGTTTTGTATATACGTGAACCGCATTTGTATTCAATACCATTGAAGATAAAAAAGAGCAGACACTTGGCCGTGTGGTGGAACATCCGCGAGCCACGCAAATTACCTGGGTTCTCACCCAGGACCTACTCTCACCCAGGATTTTTTTAAAATTTTATTCTATTCGCGTCCTTCTCGATTTTCCGGTCATGCATAACATGATGATTTTTCGCTCACAACCATCGACGCCGACATCGACGCTGACGTTGATGCAGGAATTTTTGTGAAACAGGCTCTTCAACGCTATCGCGTTAATATTGAATGGTTTTCCAGACTAGAATGTACCTAATATCTATGCGAAGTTCTTTTAGGTTTTGACAAATACTTCAAGAATAATTACTACTTGAATTCGGCCATTTATGGCTCCACTTGTTCAGGCGTTACCGACGAAAGGACAAAACTATCCAGGCTGAAACTCGGAAATCTATAGTATCGAAAAAGCAAGCCTATCTCTGGGATTCCTTGAAAATTGTCGGAAGGTAATTATAAACTTGTATTACATCAGCACATTTAGCTAAGGAGCTAAATTTTCTAATTAACTTTCTAGTCCCAACAGATATGTTAAAAATAATGATAATAAATAATAACTATAACAGTAGAAATAGCGTTTATAAAGAATATCACAATAAATACTATGCACAGATCAATTCATTTACATGTTAGCATTTCTCGAAGGCTTATAAATGAGAAAGTTACACCCAGCATTCTTGTGTTCTTTTTTTTTTGCCGAGTAGCGCACAGCAACGTTGTGGCGGGCTGCCACCTTCGAAATGCATGCATTTTCGGTTTCAGAACTGCCATTCTTCACGAGAAGTCAACGCAATAATAATAATAATAATAATAATAATAATAATAATAATACTTACGAGAACAATGTTATAACTCGTGCTTTCTCGCATCTGGAGCAGCTTTCCAACTCTCAATGGTAAGTGAAGGAGCAAGGAAGTGCAAAAAAGAGTTTCAGAGACAGAAAGTGACTTGCTTTCGTCGGCGAGAGGTGAGTTGGCTTCCTTACGCGTGAGAAAAGAACCGACGCAGTAGGCGCAGATTGAGGTAGTTGACTGGTGTCAGAGCAATAATTTAACTGCTGAACAAGATTCTCCGTGCGGCTGTATTCGTTTTCTTTACCTCTCCTTATTGCTTGTAATGTGACCTACAAAGCAATGGGTGCACAAATACTCAGAATGTGATTTACGCCTTCACACAGCGCAGTCATTGCCCTAACGACTATTCAACTATTCTCCATTGTTGTGGTGGAAGTGTTCACTGCGTATTGTGTCACACAATGCGCTAGTTATCTCAGATTGTTTGCGAATCGGAATCAGAGGACAATTGACACTTGCGGCGAGAGTCGTGTGATGCATGGAATCAATGTCAGATGCGTAATTACTGCGTAGCGCGCGTGAGTTTTGTAAACGCCGTAGAGCACTTAAGTGCACAGTTCCCACAGGTTGGCTGGTTGTTCACCGAGCGTTTGGAGTCGTTCGCACTTCGCGCGTCACTGTCGCTTGGAAGCTGAACACTTTCAAGCACTTGTCTGCAGGACGAGTGCACAGCCGACAAGCGTAGCTGGGCCTTGTAGCGTAGCTGAACGAACCTATAGTATACATACGAGCAATGGTTTCTCGCGAGTGATGCAATGCGAAGGACAATTCTGTTGCGAGTGGTAGGAATATATCTGTGGCATTTGGCTCAGCGGCGTCAAAAGCAGTTCATGTGATGAGCTTTCAATATTGCTTTTTGCTGTCTCATCTTCGCATTGAAATTTATCTTTGACTTGTGCTTTTGTAGAATATCCATGCAAAAAACTTTTCCCGGAAGTATTTCGTCATAAAAGGGCAATATTTATTATTCACATGTCCGGCACGAGAATATATGATTGGCTCCGTGATCCGCACTCTTGAACAGCCTCACTCTACGAACACACCAAGCATGTAAATCTCACAGCATCACTGAAGCGTCAATCACCACACGAAAAATTAATACCTCAAAATAGCACTAAAGCTTCCTTCACCGCACATCGTATGTCGGCAAACTCACTCATGAGTTGCTTCACGTGAACTGACTCTTGAAACTGATTTGGCCGTGAGGCTGAGTTTGAGTTAGTTTCTGATGAAAAGTCTCTGATTAGAGTCTTTTCTGAGTCTGAGTTAGTTTCTGATTAAAAGTTTCTCATGAAAATATTTCTTGTGAGTTGCGTCTTTCATTTAAATGCCTTTACTGCATTGCAACCAGTAATAGCTCGTATTTCAAAGTATGATAACAATAGGGGCCACGTAGGACATCGATTATCTGATATTGGCATTACAAAAAACACTGACACCGTGACCAAAAAAGTTATGTGTTAACGCACTCATTGAATCTACGTGATTGAGCCGTGAGTATCAGTTTGAGCAATTTAGGAGGAGTAATGTTTCTGGCATTCCAAGTCCAAATGAGCATTAGGTGTCAAATACAATTCTGTGAGGGAGCTCCACCTTTTAACCGTTCTCTTCTAAACACTACTCACAGTAAAAGTCACGAGTGTTAAAGAAAAGAAAGAAAGAAAGAAAAGAAAGAAAGAAAGAAAGAAAAGAAAGAAAGAAAAAAAGAAAGAGAGAAAGAAAGAAAGAAAGAAAAGAAGAAAGTAAGAAAGAAGGAAAGGAGTGCACTTCGTTATTGGCAAAGTGATGTGCAGAAGTATAATAAACCTGCCAAGGAGCGGCTACAACCACCGGAGCTGTTATACGTCACCTTCAGAACATCCCCATCCAAAGATATGACGTCGCAATTTTTCTTATAGTTCCAGTGAGAAAGCCTGTACGACAGAGAGGGGGAGATATGTTAAATGAGATAAAAGCAACCGCTTCAGGAGTAAATTGGCCCTAAACCGCACTCCATTAGAACCTAAAAAAAAATGGCGCCATGTCCTCTCTTCCTCATGCAAACCACTTGCATCAAGAGTGAACCAGCAGAGATTGCACTACCAGCAGCTTCAGAAATAGACTTCGTGCCAAGCAATGATGCCGTCGCTGCGAGATTGGAATGAAAAAAAAAGAAACTCTCCCCACTTCAGGAGCGGGCTCATCCACATTTTGCACGCTCTCGGTGAAACTACCCTTCGGAAGCGGCGTCTACGCCGGTAGCTGAGGCAGTGACCGCGAAAATGAAAATGCACTCTGCGCACGAAGGTCACTGCCATCAGCGGCCAAGAGCGGGGAGGTGTTTCCTTGATGAAAGTGACCGCTTGTTTCCCTCTCCTCACTGCTTGTGAGTTTTCGTGTGCGCTGCTTTTTTTTTTCTAGCTACGATTGGACCAGGAAGCCGGGTACTTTGTAGCCGTGCACTTTACATGCATATGCCTACCTGGAATAGGTTCCCGGGAGTTTCAGAAAACTGATACACAACTTAACAATTCAGATTGAAGAAAAAAATCTTGGTGTCGTAAAAGTCGATAGTCGCCAATACGACTAATTTAGACATCTATATGGCAACGTTATCCAGCATAAGCTAACGTTAACCATTTTCAAACGAAGAAGGGGGACATTAACAACAGCAACTGCAAATTAGAATAATCCTGGCGACCAAATAGATTCCATGCCATTTTTATGTTTTTCTGGGGCGCTTGACGTTGTTTCGCTTCAAGATTTATTTCTGAACCATCAGCGCTTGGTATAGACCGTAAAATACTTTGTAGGATCTACAGTGTTCTAACAATTGAAACACGAAGCGTGTTCATTCGGAAACATTCTTTGTGGGAAATTGAGACTCACTCACGGTGTCAGTAAGGGTTCATTCTTGCTCCAGTTTTATTCCTCATTCATATCAAGGATATCCAGTTGAATGTTCATGGAAAGGTCGGAATGTGTGGTATACACGGTAGCCCATTATGCAAGTGATCAAAGGCCACTCAATAATTTATCGCAATCTATCTGTTCATGGTTTAATACATGCAGCATGAGACTTAAATTGTCAAAAACCAAATGTATCCATTTACCAACCAGAAAACTTCAATCAATTTCAGTGATACATTTGGTAACATCACACTTCTAAAATATTATCAAATGAAATGCTTGCACCTTACGGACGTATACTGCGCAAAAGTTGCGCAAAAGTTAAGATTCCACAACCTCACAAGTCTTTCATTTATCAAAACAACAGACGCGAACTATCTGTCTTACGAAGGGAGCTACCCAACACTCCATCACGGCTGAGATTAAATGCTTATAAAACACTTGTAATCTGGAGCCCTCACCAAAAAGAAAACTTCACTGATAAAGATGTGCGCATGCGAAACTAGCCGCTACATTTCGATAGTTCAACGTGTGTGTGACAGTTCAACGTTGAAAGACAGTTCAACGTCTGTGAGCTGTCTGCATGAGCAAATTATAAACTTCTTTCACAAAAGATAGTTTCAAAGCTTAAATTTGTTGATGTTCTGCGCCATGATTATTTCAAATTTCCAGATTCACGTTATTTACGTCATCCTTCCCTGCTTATCTAGAAACACCACAGTAAAAGAATCATACAGCCCTGAAGCCATGTCAACACAAACAATTATTCAATCTCTCCCTCAGCAAGCTCTCACAGGACAAGTTACCTGGTATTGCGAAACATTACAATCATTCGTTCCTAGAATGCAAGCCAGTCATTTTTGTTCACGATTTTGTTTGCCTCAGGAGTCACTCCTGCAAGGGCCGATGAAGCCTGCAGCATGTTCAAATACAGAAAAAAGAAGCGAATTTGCCACTTCAAGGAATTTTCAGTAGTACAGATGCGTGCGATTACTTACAATTATATGGACAGAGGTGTCTCACCTGAGATGGTGGGAGGCGAGAAAGAAAGGAACTTCTCTTCCCCGGGCTGCATACCTTCGCTGCCCTAACTGGCGGCTTCATGATTCCATAAACACGCAGTATAATCCTGGAATTATCGTAGCACAAGCAATCCTCTAAAGCTTCTTCACATTAATAACAGTTTCGTGCGTCAGTCTAGATGCCAAGTTTGTCCTACTTTACTTGCCCGAGCAGACCCTGGACAAATGAAAATGGTAGAGAAACGTGCGCCTCTTGTTGCGGTAATTGAAATCGTGAGACCTAATGAAATGGTTTGTTAGACTGCGCTCCCTTCCAGTTGGAGCCGTATTACCAGTCAGAAATCACTGCACTTCATCGCTGACTGTGACTGGGAAAGGCACAGCACGACATTTTATCCGCAGAAGGCAAGAACTGGGAGGCTCCATCCAGTTACTGGTAGAGAGGCAACGTCTTCTGTGACAGCCCTGCCAAGCCAGAAAGAAAATTCGACTGATGGAACATGCTCGAACATACGGATCCCTTGGAGTGTGATGCGTCTGGTGTTGCGCTACGAAACTAAACAAATCACTTTGATGCATCGAGAGCAAGGAAGAAACCTACAGAAGGATCTATGTTGAATGGAAATCGACGTGCGTAGCGTCAAAAACAATGCGGTGCTGTTGGACGCAAAAAGCGGGAGGTGCACACGAAGAAACTTTCCGTATCGAATGCTCTCGCGTGTTCACGCGTATGCGGCCCGACCTGGTAGCCGCCTTTGACGGAGCGTGTCGCTGGCACCCACCACCACAGAAGGAAGGATGGCAAAGCGATAAGAAAATAATAAACAGGACAAGGTCCTCAGTGTTTGCGCTGGCACGTATTATCGGCAGCACTGGGATGGAAACTCACTGCACAACGGGCCAATGAGCGCCCCACCAACGGGCCTTCTCACGCTTAGTTACGGCCTACTTTAACTGTCGTCTGTATACATGCAATTTTGGATGACTGCGTAAGATGCACGGCTTCTGTCGTATTTGCAGGCTTCTCAAGCGGATCTCAATCGAGATAAGTTTGAAGTAGTCCCGGTCATTTCAGAGAAATCAACGCACAATTTTGAATGCGAAGCATTTCTTAGCGAACTTTGAAGACTGAGCGTATCTATCTATCTATCTATCTATCTATCTATCTATCTATCTATCTATCTATCTATCTATCTATCTATCTATCTATCTATCTATCTATCTATCTATCTATCTATCTATCTATCTATCTATCTATCTAGCCGCTCACGTTTGGGTGCTCTCGTGGTCACCCTATTTACTTGGCGTGAACCAAAATTAGCATGAGAGGGTAAAATGGTTTGAGAAATACGATGCGCTTGTCAAGACATAAATAATGTCACAATCCAGTCACGTATCTCGTCAAGCACTTCCCGCCAGACAGTGGCACATATTTAGGGGTGACTATTTAGGGGTGGTATGCGGGTATGTACCACAGGTGATTGGTTCTTAGAATCTACTCATGAACGACGAGGACACACATGGGCAATTTTAACGCGCGAGTGTTAAGAAATATGCGACGTCGGTAGCGTCGACCCGACGAGTCCCAGCTGGAATCGAACCCAAGCATTCTGGGTGCCAATGAAGCAGTTTACCACAGAGCTACGCAAGGTCTCGGAACTACTTTTCAAATAGACCCTAATCTTCGTGAAACATCAATAGTGGTTTAAATGCTGCCTACCCAATCTGATAAACATTACATATGTACTATTTTAATACAGCCGTCACGTCGGGTTAATGTTAGATCTGGTTAGTTTTCATGCGCTGAAGTTGATTGATGTAGCAGTGTCCACGACAACGATCTTCGCAAGCATCAGCGCTTCATATCAGCTTCTGGTGTTGCTAATACGCATGTTCCAGTCGGCATCGTTGCGCAAGTGCAAAGAACTGGTTATACTAACATCTGCAACTCTTCAACATATGTCTGTGAGTGCGAAATTTGTACATTATTTAGCGTCATTTCATGACGTGTCACTCAACGAAAAATTGCAACATGGTCACCTTTCTTCCGCATGCTTCGCATAACGTGGATTCCGAGGTACGTGAGACCTGCCGAATTTTTTTCTCCCTCATAGTTTGACGCCCTGTTGTAGGCTAAAGTGCCCTATCAGACAGAATATTCAAAATTTATTAGGTTAAGAAAACGGGATTTTCATTGTCAATTAATATCATTCAATGACATCATTGAACCTCTGCAAATGCTCTACGGGCGGCAGATTATTTCCTTGTTGGTCGCTATTTCGGTCCGAGCATCAGCCATTTCTTCAATATCTTAATTTTTGCTACTTTTCCCTCTCTTCATTTTTTTGCTCACCCTTCCAGTAAGCAAGCATTGGGCCCTTCTGGGTGGAGTTTGTAAGCCTGCTACCTTCCTGTTTTCTCTCTGTTTTCCTGTCTGCACAGATAAGGTAATAATAATAATAATAATAATAGAAATAATAATAATAATAATAATAATAATAATGACAATAATAATAATAATGATAATAATAATAATAATAACGGTGATGATGATGCTGTACAAACAGCCCCGCCGCGGTAGTCTAGTGGCTAAGGTACTCGGCTGCTGACCCGCAGGTCGCGGGTTCAAATCCCGGCTGCGGCGGCTGCATTTCCGATGGAGGCGGAAATGTCGTAGGCCCATGTGCTCAGATTTGGGTGCACGTTAAAGAACCCCAGGTGGTCAAAATTTCTGGAGCCCTCCACTACGGCGTCTCTCATAATCATATGGTGGTTTTGGGACGTTAAAGCCCACAAATCAAATCAGTCATCGATGCTGTACAAACACTCCCGTTTGTGCTAGTATCAAGCGTAAACACGTTTCTGATAGCTAGAAAAATATTGCTGTCACAATACTACAACAACAATCACAATAATGCTCTGCAAACTGTTTTCATAAATACTAATCAAGCGAAAAGCGCAACAGCCCTGTATATTAAAATGCAACAACCTAGTAAAGAAGAGTGTAGTGGCGTTTTATAAATGCATATGTTTCTCTGGATCATCTGCTATGCGCTATAGATTGAAGAGACGTTAGCATAACTATTTTATTCGCGCATACATCTCCCGCATTGGCGTGTACTTCTTCCAAGCTGGCGCGTACACCAGTTTCAAACCTGATGTGTGATTGTCAGGGTGTAGTCACAATTGTGTTTCGGAAGTGGACATGAAAAAAGAAAATTGGCAGCATATCCACGGAGTGAATGATGGAGAGTGGGGCGAAGCATTCGTCCGTCCATTCGTTCTTGATTCCGTCCGTCCATGGCTCCTGTGTGACCGTGAAATACGTCCATACGCCCCTCCGTGCGTGCGTCTGTTCGTGCGTCCGTCCCTGCGTCCGTTCATGCGTCCATCCGTCCATCTGTCTGTCCATTCGTCCATCTATTCAACACGCCAAGCACCACCATCTCACACCTTTTCATCACATATACCTCAAATAGAACCACCGCCATCCAGCTGACATTCCAAGGACTGAACGAGAAGAGGCACACGCACACTTTCTTACGGCTTGCGCTTCGTGTCTGCTTTCCACCTTTAACCACCTCGAGTTCATGGTATATACTAGTTCACTGTATTGATGGCACTGCGGCCCAACGCTCGCTAAACCTTTCTAAAACTAAGGAGGTTACACCCAGCGAGTATAACGTAGCAACCCTTTCTTGTCAGATAGTGCTCAATGTGCATGCCCGTGGGTGCTACTGGGAATCGCAGCGTGCGCATTAACTAAAAGCCGAATTCTCCTGTCTCTCATTCCCCCTTAGCAGCCATTGGCATGTACATTGAGCACTATCTTTTATTGTTCAACAATGCACAGAAGAAATCTTTCACCGGCATCACCTTGGAGGTCGAAATGTTATACAGCTTCGCCCCTAAAATCCGACGTTTATATATATATATATATATATATATATATATATATATATATATATGTGTGTGTGTGTGTGTGTGTGTGTGTGTGTGTGTGTGTGTGTGTGTGTGTGTGTGTGTGTGTGTGTGTGTGTGTGTGTGTGTGTGTGTGTGTGCACAGTGTCCAAACTTCGAACTTCGGTGATAGTGGGTTAGTGGGTTCCGGCGCCCATAACCTTATCTTGCTTCTCTAATGCAGGATTGCATGGTCACGTAGAACCCCGTTACCACTTGTACACAGCCTGAGCTCGTTGATGCACAAGATTCAAAGCCAGATAATAGCGATGAGAGAAAGGCAGGAAAGTTAACTTTATTGAAGCCTTGTAGGCTCTACTGATCTGGCAAATGGGGGAGGTGAAACGAAGGATAGTCGTAAGTGTGATCGAGGGCAAGGCAAGTGATATACTGTTCTCCTTACCGTATGTTCACTATTATACCTTTGCGTGGTATCGTATAATACGCACGATACAGGATAAATAAATGCGTAAATAAAAAAAGGAATTTCAGGGCGGCGCTATCCGCTAGTGACTCGTGTATTCTTAAATAACGAGTACGTTATACATTCCTGATCAAACCTTCCAGCGCTATCACTGGGGTGTTCGCCTTAACTCCTGCATAAATTTGACTAGTCAAGTTCTTCCTGTAATCGCAATCTGGCAATTTGAAGCAATCGCCAAGCTTCCCAAGCATTACAACAGTGCTAACAGTTTGTGGTTATCAAACTTGATAGGGCTACATCGCAATGAATAGTAAGCACACAGGGCATTATATATACAGATGGCTAGAAACTTATTGTCACCTCTGTGTCGTATGGACTAAGAAGCTTTGCGGGTCCCACCACCTCACAATGTGGAATGACTCCTTCAAAGTTATTTTGTGCGAGGTTTTGGCCCCCGTCTACTATCCATATACATATTTAAACAAATCAATGCAAGAACGTTACGGGCTGTGTTATACTAGACTATAATATTTTGGAAGTAGAATGATATATACAGAAAACACCATCAGCATTATAATTTTACGTTTTTGTATTAGTTTCTCTGCAGAGACATTCGCAAGGTAGAAGCGCTGCAACATCAGTCAGCGTTTCCAGACATGTGTGCTTTAAGGTCCATTCTTTTCTGCCGAACAACCTGTGGCACAACCACGTGTTACTCATTCATTCATCCTTGTTTTTCATCCATCACGTACAGTCTATTTTATTAAATATGCAGAATATATGTTCCATTTCGAAAGGGTACTCTATATCGTTGTTCTACATTGACCGAAAAAAAAAGCCACAGCTTTGCTGTGAATGTAAAGCAATGAACGTGATATCAACATATTGGAAGGTCACGCGCAGAACGGCAAGCATATCAAAACATTCCCCGCATTTCTCGCGCACAAATGACGCACGAGACGTGAACGCAAAAAGGCGTCTCAGTTGTTACTACGCTTTGTCTGAAAAGCGCGCCCTTTTTGAAAACGGAGGCTGTGCAACGATTTCAGTGAACTTTCTGTGCCCAGTAACTACAACAGAATTGTTCCTACGAAACCGAAAGACTATCCAAGAGGTGCGATTCTCCCCACTGCAAGATAAGGGTGCGTGATAGAGCGTACTTTCCTTATTCTCTACTCGGGCCAAAGTACGCGTGAGAGATGAGAGCCACCGCGCGCTCAGTACGCCATCTTGCTGATAATTCTGAGAACATGACAGCCTCCCCCCTCCCTGAGTTGCCCGCCAACAACATATCTAGCACAGTGTGTGCTAGATATGAATAGCTTGCCGTTTGAACATTGAAGGAGGTATCATTTGATAGCTCAGCGGTTAACGTCTCACATTCACGATTACGTGTGCTCTATTCCGTGTGCCGGAGTCTTCTTTCTAGGATATTTTTTTCTTTCTTGCGTTTTCATATATATAGATACATATACGGCGCATGACATCGACTCCAATCTTGACACCCACACCGACGCCGGTGGCGAAATCCAGCCGAGAGTGTCCATATAACCGCTATTGCAATGGAAAAGGGAATGTACTAAGGGGCTCGTAAATTTTATAAATGCTACCTAATATAGTCAACAGACAGTGGAGCATAGAAAATTCCATAGGGGACCTTATGGGTGGCATTCAAAGTGTACGGTAGTAATTATGATATTGGTGAAAGGAATTCAGGTGCACCAAAAAACCACTACCCCAATGGTTGATATCAAACCCACAGCCTTCAAATCATGGAGATTTGTGGTGGACCTAGCATGCAATTTCGAGGGCGCTGACTTCTTTCGTGGTGTGATAAATTACTTTTAAGCGCATGCGTACCGAAAGCCCAACGGCGCACTTTTCGAACTAAATAACCTTTTCTAGAAGGTAGTTGCAACGCCTCACTTAAGGCATGTGAAGAGGAGTGACAGCTAGCTGTGAGGAAGCCGTTTCCAGCGATGCTGAAATGACTTTTGGCTGGGGGAAAACACGAAAAACAGCAATCTGAAAACTCATTTCCGGGGAAACCTGACTTCGAAAGCGCGAAGCTAATCTGAACGTCATGGCCCGCGCCACATTAGAGACCGTGTGAGAAGTTCACACGTGCAAAAGAAAGCGACGGCTGCATGTTTACGCGGCGTGCACGAGATTTGTGCAAAGGCTAACCGAGCAAGTGCTGCACTGAGGTGGTTGAACTTTGCTGTGCAATCGAAAGGTGTACGTTCCAATGCAGGTTATATTTAAACAGTTTTTGCAGTATTTGCAGGAGTCAGAAAAATACCGACAAACAAAAAATATTTGGAAAATGTATTCCGGCGCAAATTATTCATATTGGAAGATAAATCTAAGTTAAAACAACACAAGTAAAACAGCAGAATCGATTACATTTCAGTTAATAATAAATTTCATAATGCACCTAACTTATTTCTTCGTACACATGCAGTGACTACACATTTTGTTATAATATCTTGTACGCCATTATTGTTGTTACAATTACCGGGCAACCTGAGGGCAGCCCCCATTCTACTTGATGAGAAGGGATTGATTGATAAGAAGGGAAAGCATCTTCTGGTAGCGAATTGCCGTCTTGTTTTTAACGTCATCATGCTGCAAATTTACAAACATGTAATCTCAAAAATTGTAACTATATATTTATGAAAACATTGTGTTCTAACTAATTTGCAGCATGTTCATCAATTTACAGCATGGTGTTAGAAGGGCTCATTGGGCTGTCGAACAGCTGGTCACTATTCAAACGTCGATGAAAAACGACAAGTTGACATAATTTTACTGGATTTCCATGAAATTTTTAATACAATCCCGCACGATACTTTTGAAGGGTGCAGGGGCGGGAAAATTACACTAAACACAAACTCGTACTAATGCGAACGACGCATGCAAAATCTTTCTTCTTTTATTGCGATAGCAACTATATGGACACCCTCATCTGGATTTTGCCGCCGGCGTTGGCGCCACCATCACTAACTGTAATTTGTAACATATGTAAATTGAAAAAAAAAACAAAAAATCAGAAAAAGGCTCTGGCGTGCGGAATCGAATTTGGGTCCTCTGAATCGTGAGTACGAGGCGTTAACCACTGAGCCACCGAGGAGCACCTCCTTCAACTTTCAAAAGGCAAGCTATTTCTATTTACCACTTACCGCTGCTGACGGGCATCTCGGGGTAGGAGGGGAGGGGGACTCCCGTGTTTTCAGCATTACCAGCAAGATGGCGCAATGAGCGCGCGTAGAAACATCGTCACGACGCGGCGGCCACGCTGTCAACGCCAACGTGCACTTTTCCCTGCAAAGAGCGGGTGGTCGGCGCTCACTCGCGTGCCCTTATCTCTCGGTAGGGAGGATCGTACATCTTAGCTGGTGTTCGGCTTTTACCGGAACGATTTTTTTAGTTACCGGGCGCACTAATGTCACTGCAATTGTTGCACAGTCTACGTTCGCGGAGAGAGCGCGCTTCTCAGACACAGCGAAATAATAACTGACGCTTATTCGCATTGATCTGAAACGTACACTTGAGTGTAGGTTTCGTGCGTCATTTGTGCGTGAGAAACGCCGGGCACGTTTTGATCTGCTGGCCATTCTGCGTGTGACCTTCCAATTTGTTGCTTTCGCGTTCATTGCTTCGCCTTTATGGCGAAACTGTGACTTCTTTACTTGTAAGTTACGTTCGTTCTCTATATATGCAACTTTAATGCCACGTTAATTATAAGTATATAGGATTCACTTTCAACAATACGTTTTCATTTAATAAGTGCTTAAGTTACACTTGCGCTTCAGTGATGTGAAAATACTGTCTTTAAAGCACCAACGTAAGAAAGTCTTTTCAGATCTAAAATTGCTATGTTGAAACACGAGAAATGGAACGTAACTGGTGAAAGTGTGCAGGATTTGTAGTCCTAGGTTAATGCGAATATTTCACAGTCGTGAGAAAATCAAGTGAAAAGCAACCACAACATCCTTAAAAACTATTCAGCATCCTATTCCCCACAGAACTCCTGAATATAAATCTGTTGAACCACTTGAAATAAGCCAGAACGAAAGATGGTAATTTCTTAAAAGGTTTTACACAAACAATTTATCCCCAGACAGATTTCTGTATCTATGACAGGTGATTCTAACCACGTGCCACCGTAAACAAGATTCATATTATTCGAATTTGACAAAAATAACCCATTTATATATTTTATATTACCTCATACTAATACTGAGTTTGATTGTACAATCAAATCAAGTTCGTAATCTTTATATTATTACTTTATTTCTTAGTGTTCTACAAAACATATTCATCCTATGTCACAATTGAGGTTTCTATTGTACTTCAAACGAATTCCTTGAATATGCCATTTGTTGCCCTCTATGCTTGAACTACGCGTGCGTTTTTGTCAAAAAATAAATAATATAATATTAAAAATAGTCGGCTTCAGCAGTATTTAATGATGGTACATCGGCTAAAGTTAGCACAAGTTCAGTAAAGAATAAAGAACGTATAGGTGGGACAAGGATGACTCTGTCTGTAAAACAGGCTGCTGGTCTTTCGGAAAATGATTGTACACTTTGTGGAACATAAAAAAGGCCCACTACTGTCCAGGTCGTTTACAAATCACAAGCTTAAGTGCCGATTTCATCTTCTATACGTTGACTGTGCGTGTAGAGATATAAATTATGAAATCAAGTATTCTCCCCTGAAGAAAGTCTGTGAACTGAATGGAAATGCGACGAGCGTCGGCTAATACTAATTTATACGCACGTATGTTATCTTCGGGAGAACAAGATCGCTACTGTTTTACAAGCTAATTATAGGGAACTGTTCTTGTGATTTATTCCCCGAAGGGTAACACACCAGTCTTTAAAAAAAGCTTCTCACGCTACAATTGCTTTATTACTGCATTAGTTGCTATATTATGGTAACCTCGTTGTGAAAATTGGAGGCGGTAATGAAACGACAACGGAACCCTTATACGTGGGAGATTTAGCATACGAGAGAAATTGTCACAATTACCTAAAATATTTTGTATGTGTTTGTATGAGAAGCATCCAACTCATTCAGGAGGTGCTGGTGAGGAATCAATGCGTTCAAAAACTACTTGGTAAGGTGCTGTAAATGCCTTAGAAAGCTGCTCAAAGGTTTTTTGAAGGACGGATCCTCGGATTAGGGAGGTTTCTGCGTGTTGAATGGACAACTGAAGCTGTGTTTTGCTCCAGTTTTTGGAAGAAAAAACATTATCATTTTATAGGCACGAGACATCGTTCGTATAAATTATATGTTTAGAACTTTGCAAGCGTCACCAGGTAATAAACTTTCTTTATATGTGAGGGCAGATTCTTTTGCCCAAATTTAAAGAGTGGCATCACGTTTTAAACTTTCAGTCTAACGGTAACATTAAGTGTTCAGTGTCATATCTATATAGATATCATATCAAAAGCAGACAATAAACATCCGCGTTCTTTGGAAAGCTTTTCACAATGTCATCATCGTAATACTGACGAAAGCTTGAGTTTTTTTTCTATGAGTATAACTATTTGCGCGAAATCATTCACAACTGTTTGTATCTAAGAAAAAATTTAATTACAGCTGCGTAATTGAATTTTTTCGGAGAATGTCTTCCACGCAGCTGTGGTAAGAAACGGTTCGGAGACTCTGTAACTACACACACGAAATCGTTGCTCAGAATGAAGCAGTATTCAATTCTGCAAAGCTTGTGACCAATAGAGCGTATCAGCATGATTTGTTTGCAAGTGTAGCAAGAGATTAAGATGAAGAAGGATTGGTGCAAAGTGAAAAGGTAAGTGCACACTAGAAGGAAAAGGCTTACAAGTTCTGGTAGAAAGGCCATAGTCATTAACTTTATATACACGCCAAGGTAAAAAAAATAGTGCGCATCGCTAGACGAAATTCGCTTTCTTTACGTATATAGTTGTCACGGGTCCCGTTAATCCGGGAGGCGATCGCCGGGCTAATTCCAAGGGCCGAAGTACCGGCGCCCCGAACCGCACCACGAAAGCGTGGACAATTTAGAAGTGGTCCTTTTTGGTGCGCCAGCGGACGCCAATGTGGCCCAAAGAACGAGTCAGAGCCGAGAGTTGATAAACAAACAAAATTGTATTTTCAATAATGGCAGATCAAAACAATACACAAGTATACACACTCCACAATAGTTGCATACAATATGTCACCAATCAGACAACGTACTACACAGTACAATCAGCCACACTCAAAACAACGGACACAGACAACAATACGCACTACAATGCAGTCACATGCATTGAACAACCAAGGCACTTAAAGACTAAAGAGATAGAAAATCTATTCAGTCCAAAGTTCTTAGAACAAAAGTCTGGATGATACTCTTCCGAAAATCACTCACTCAAAGTCCCGCGTTGTTGTCGTTCCGCTGCCCTCGAAGTTTCTCTTCCAGGAAACCTCGCCGAAGTTTCTCTTCCAGGAAACCTCGTGTCTTCAATTGGCCACTCTCCAAGCTTCAAACTTCTTCGCCGGAACCACGTCGGCTTCACACACGCAGCTGTTGCCACGCGTCTTCACTCGATAGCGGTAAACACACACTCTTGCCTGTCACTCGAGTCGTCACCCCTCAAGTAGAAATCATCTTCTTCTCCTGCTTTGTCTTTACGGACGAAACCTTCGCCGACTACACGGCGGAATCCCTACGCGCTCTGGCGCTAACTTCCGTCTTCTCCTCCGAAGTTTCTCTTCCAGGAAACCTCACGTCTTCTCCTGCTTTGTCCCTACGGACAAAACCTTCGCCGACTACACGGCGGGATACCTTACGCGCTCTGGCGCTAACTTCTGTCTAACTCCTGATCTCTCATCTCGGCTCCTCGATTATATATCCTCCGCGCGAGATTCCAGAAAGTTCTCGTCATTTCGTCGGCGCGATACGCAGCGAAGGCTGGGGAGAGGACGCGACGGCTCGATGTCCTTCCCCGTCGGATGAGTCAACCCGGCATTACCACGCCTCTTTCCTTCTAGAAATTTCGAGTGCTTGCTCGGCCGCCGATGTGGGGTGAGGAGGTTCGTCAGCGAAGCCACGCTTCCGAGAGGAGAGGGAGCGTGCCCGGGGAGCCTGTTTTCTTTTTTTTCTCTTTTTCTTTTGACGTCGCGGCGTCACTCCGGCGTTTCGTCGCGGAAATTTGGCGGCGCGCCCTTTTTGAGCGCTCGTTCTGTGACACTGCCCCCACTTTAAGAATATTATCTCATAATATTCAAAACCACACAAACGAGCGCGAACATACACCACACACTCTCACAGACTGTAACACAATCCGTCGCTCATGACACTTCACATTCACAATAGATCGCTCAATACAATCGTACATTGTAATTCAATTCCACAACACATGAAATATAGCCACAGGTACATGAATGCAACACTCCATCAAATATTCCAAACAATACAAATGTACAAAGTTCTCTCATTACAACAATTATACAATACTATACATAACATCACCGTAACAAACATTTTGACTCACTCGACATACAGTTGTGGCACAGGAAAACAATCACATTAACTTAACATATAGCACTGTCAAACACATTCCAAATCGACTTCGACATCTATCCGGTGCATTTCGAGTGGCGCTTGCGCCCCTTTTTGCGGTGCTCTCTCGATCTCTTCTAATTGTTTTTGCTCGTTTTGTTCCGGCGAACCCCTCCCAACGACGGTATCTGAGGCGGCGTCTCAGCCATCGTTGTCACTTCCGACACTGCTAACGGGTCATGACGCTCAACCGATCCTGTCCGGTTATTCACCCGCTTGTTCACGTCCCGACATTTGGCCTGGCTGGCCAACTCCGTCACCTTTACACTGTCGGTCGGTTGAGGTCGTGCCGACGTAAGTCCAGCTGCTCGGCCCGTGAACTCATTCAACACGATCATCATCTCATTCACTGTCTCTTGCGCCGCGGCTTCACCTTGGGCTCTAGTGAGATCCGTCCCGGGATGCTCCTCCACTGTATCTCGCAGTCGCTGGGTTGGCGAGGGCTCCATCTTCGGGTCTTCTCCCAATCGTTCTGGATCATTCGGCCCTCGCGCCCCGTCAATGTTTCCGATGACGAGGTCGTACAGGGGGGTCGTCATGCATAGAGCCGTAACCATCCCGCTGAATTACGGGGTTTCAACCTCAATCTCTGCTTCGGGAAGCATTCGAACCATACGGCCAATTAGGCAAACTGGTTTCGTCCTGCCTGTCAACTCACTTTCCCGTACCAAATTTCTCCACACGATAACCGTGGAGCTACCGGTATCTCTTAACACCGTAATCTTCTTGCCCGCAACTTTTCCAGACCGCGTTAGCATTCCTTTCGTAACACCGGTTGGCTGTTTTGTCATTACAGCACCCACAATAGGAATTTTCTCCCCGTTTTTCAATTCTACGAATCCGTCGGTGACGGCATCACCATCGGATTTAGGTGCTGCTAGCACACAGGATACCTGGGGAGTTTGACTCGCTCCGTTACGACATGCGTCTGCTTTGTTCCCAGTGTGACCACACTTAAAACATTTTACAACCGTGAGGTTCGTGAAGTTAGTTCGGCAGTTTTTAGCGCGGTGACCCACTCGGTTACACAGAAAACATCGCGGAATGCCCTCCGGTGCACGCTTCTTTTCTTCGGGACCCGATTTCTTCGAATCTTCAGGACACTCCTTCTTGACCTTGGCCAAATTAGTTCCACCTTGCGCTTCCAAGAATTGATCAGCCAATTCAAGCATTCCTTCAAGTGACTCAGCCTTCCTCTCTTTTAAGTACAGCGACAGGCTTGGGTGGCAACTAGTAAGAAATTGTTCTCTAATTAGGAGCTCTCTAAGTTCATCGTACTCCTGCTCTGTCCCTGAAAGTTCAATCCATCTGTCGAAATAATGGCAAAGTCGGGCGGCATACTGCGTAGCCGTCTCCCCATCAGCTGGCTTTCCTGTCCGAAATCTGTCCCGGAATCCTTTCACAGTAAATCTAAATCGCTTCAGCAAAGCAGCTTTCACCTTTGCGTAGTTGGCTGCGTCGGCCAGCGTCAGCCTACCATACACACTGAGCGCTTCACCACTCAAGCAACTACTCAAAGCAGTGGCCCATTAATGTTCCGGCCAATTTTGGCTCCTTGCAATCGTCTCAAATCTGTGAAGGTACACGTCAAGGTCGTCCTTCCTTTCATCAAACGCCACGAGCAGCTTGCTTGGGTTCAAGCGGAAGCCATGCTCTTCCCGTTCGCTGCTTTCAACTCTAGCTTGGACGGGAGTTTCACTTCGCTGTTGCAAACGGAGCCGCTCGAGTTCCATCTCGTGCTGTCCCTGCTGTTCTCTTTCCTCTCTTTCTTCTTTCGCCCTCTCAGCTGCCAGTCTTTCTCTCTCCAGCTCCAACTTCAATTGCTGCTCTCTTTCTTCTCTCGCCCTTTCGGCTGCCAACTTTTCTCTCTCCAGCTCCAACTTCAATTGCTGCTCTCTTTCTTCTTTCAGCTGTCGCTCCTTTGCCTCTCTTTCTTCTTTTGCCCTTTCAGCTGCCAGCTTTTCTCTCTCCAACTCCAACTTCATTGTTGCTCTCTTTCTTCCTTCGCCCTTTCAGCGGCCAGCCTTTCTCTCTCCAACTCAGCGGCCTTTTCTTCCTTGGCCCTCTCAGCTGCAAACCTCTCTCTCTCCACCGCCTCTTTCTCCTTCTGGCTTACCCACTTCCGTAGTTCGGCGCCAGAAAGACCCATCTTCCCTCCAAGAGCTACTAACTTTTCGAGATCCATTGTGTCTCGCAAATAAAATCTTGCCGCGTGCAAAAAGTATCTGCCTAAATCAGTCTATCGGAACACTCCCCGGCACTCGTTAACGAGAACACTGAACAACACACAAAATTGGTCCGATAGCAGTATCAACAACTCGAGGCTCTTTCTCACTACTTTGGACACACTGTGCACCAAAAGGTCCTCGTCGCGGACGCCAGAATAATTGTCGCACGGGTCCCGTTAATTCGGGAGGCGATCGCCGGGCTAATTCCAAGGGCCGAAGTACCGGCCCCCCGAACCGCACCACGAAAGCGTGGACAATTTAGAAGTGGTCCTTTTTGGTGCGCCAGCGGACGCCGACTGTGGCCCAAAGAACGAGTCAGAGCCGAGAGTTGATAAACAAACAAAATTATGTTCTCAATAATGGCAGATCAAAACAATGCACAAATATACACACTCCACAATAGTTGCATACAATAAGTCACCAATCAGACAACGTACTACACAGTACAATCAGCCACACTAAAAACAACGGACACAGACAACAATACGCACTACAATGCAGTCGCATGCATTGAACAACCAAGACACTTAAAGACTAAAGAGATAGAAAACCCATTCAGTCCAAAGTTCTTAGAACAAAAGTCTGTATGATACTCTTCCGAGAATCAATCACTCAAAGTCCCGCGTTGTTGTCGTTCCGCTGCCCTCGAAGTTTCTCTTCCAGGAAACCTCGCCGAAGTTTCTCTTCCAGGAAACCTCGCGTCTTCAATTGGCCACTCTCCAAGTTTCAAACTTCTTCGCCGGAACCACGTCGGCTTCACACACGCAGCTGTTGCCACGCGTCTTCGCTCTATAGCGGTAAACACACACTCTTGCCTGTCACTCGAGTCGTCACCCCTCAGGTGGAAATCATCTTCTTCTCCTGCTTTGTCTCTATAGACAAAACCTTCGCCGACTAGACGGAGGAATGCCTACGCGCTCTGGCGCTAACTTCCGTCTTCTCCTCCGAAGTTTCTCTTCCAGGAAACCTCACGTCTGCTCCTGCTTTGTCCCTACGGACAAAACCTTTGCCGACTACACGGCAGGATACCCTACGTGCTCTGGCGCAAACTTCCGTCTTCTCCTGATCTCTCATCTCGGCTGCTCGATTAAATACCCTCCGCGCGAGATTCCAGAAAGTTCTCGTCATTTCGTCGGCGCGATACGCAGCGAAGGCTGGGGAGAGGACGAGACGGCTCGAAGTCCGTCCCCGTCGGATGAGTCAACCCGGCATTACAACGCCTCTTTTCTTCTAGAAATTTCGAGTGCTTGCTCGGCCGCCATTGTGGGGTGAGGAGGTTTGTCAGCGAAGCCACGCTTTCGAGAGGAGAGCGAGCGTGCCCGGGGAGCTTGTTTTCTTTTTTTTCTCTTATTCTTTTGACCTCGCGGCGTCACTCCGGCGTTTCGTAGCGGAAATTTGGCGGCACGCCCTTTTTGAGCGCTCGTTCTGTGACAATAGTAATGTTTGTAACATGGCGCAAGAATAAACTGCGCATCATGTGCTTAAGATATTAGCTTCAGTATGTGTTGATAATTCACTCTTCATATCTCATTTCTAAAGCTAATTCACTTTTATTGCCCAATGCAATTGTTACTATGAAATCAGACGTCCAAAAAAATCATGTTTTTATTGACGGAGACATAACATTGGTCTTTGCAATTGATAATTTGTTTTGTGCTTGACGGCGTATGATGGTGTTGCTCGTTCTAAACAAAGAAATTATACTGTGATAATAAAAGGTATCGAGTGTAGTGTGTTCTGTTCTTCAAACGACATTCACAACGTTAGCAGATGTAAGGTTAATTCCAGCTGGTTAAAAAACAAGCTTACTGACCCCAAGTGATGAAGACAAGTCAACATAACGAGCTAAGCGACAAATGCTAAGCGACGAATACGCTACATCGAGTATTTTAATTTTAATAGTTAGGTTCAAAATGGTACTAAAATAAGGTGATACAGACCTACACGCCTACATCGAGCCATGATGATAATTTAGTTAAACGCTTCTTTGAAGAAGTACAGTTAGCAATTAATAAAATAAAGACACAGTATGCCATACATATCGGGCAACATCAATGCAAAATAGAAAAGAAACAGGCCGTAGACTATGCAGTGGGGGAATTGCCATCGGCTTTAGAATGCCAGAGTGTAGTTATAGTATAGAGTCCGCAGAACGTAATATTTTTGGGTCTTAAATACTTTCTACAGAAAACGCGCTAACCGTAAGTGCACGGGGCAGAACTTTACTTGCGACACTAAAAATTAATGGACTTCATTTTGTATGCACACCCCGGCATTGCAGAAGATGTAGAAGTAGTTTTGAAGGTCGGATGCAGTGACCGTAGAATGGTGAAAGATAGAACGCAAGTAGATATTTTGGTACCACTATATATAGAATAAAATGCACAGGAGCTTCAAAGGTGATTTATTTAGTAACTCAAAATTAGTGTTAAACACTGGTGCATCTTCTGTGGTACTATCGACTAGTGCGAGTGGTTATTGGTCAATTTTTGGCATTAGGAGGCATCACAATGTCTTGAATCATTAAACTTAAGAATTCATTGCAGCTTTAGATATTAGGTGCTTATCCCAATGGCTAAGCCTACAACGCTAATTTTCGTCATGACTTGATGAGAATAGGAACATAGGCTATAAATATATCCAGATTTTATCACGATCCCCTGCTCTTATTTAGACGGCTATTTTAGCACAACAGATCAAAGCATCTAAAAAAAGAATTTTTTTTCGATATAGAGTAAGGGCGAATTCTTGTCCAACTCAAAGGTTGCGCACAATGAGTTTCCGAAAAATAAACTACTATGGCTGCGAAATCACGCAAACGTGCGTTGACACTTCGCCCGTGCTGTATGAAAAGGCAGCTTTAATGGGTTCTTTATATTACCAGAAGACGAACAAGGGTGCAAGGGTGCAACCACCACTCTGCCGCAATAGGTCTGCGTATTGGTGAATACTCCTCACACAGAAAAAACGCGGAGTATCGTTGCATTCCACCGTCAAATAATTGATGAGAGTTACACTGGATGGCGGCGTGTAATTTATTTATTATTTATTATTTATTTATTTATTCACAATACAGCCAGTCTCCGAAGAGACCATAGCAGGTGGGCACTACAGTATACAGTTACAAAGAGCACTTAACACTTTCAGGATCGTAAATTGGCAAATAACGTGTAAAAATACAAATCAGCAACCTGGAAGCATACAATCAGCACTTATGCACACCATACACACCAAATACAAGTGAATGCTGGTTGGCATGTCAAAGAAAAGCAGGCATATCAAGGACGCTAAAAGACGTTAGTTTCAATTCTTGATAAGAAATCGCACAATGACTGAGCATTAGTGGTGAAAGGGGTTAACAAATTCCATTCGTGGATGGCAACTGGAAAAAAGGAGTATTTAAACGCATCATTGTTAAATTTATATTCTAATAGGGTATTTGTATGTTGGTGCCGGGTAGCTCGTGTTTGCGAATATTCAACGTAGTTTGAGACATCTATTTTGAAATAATTATGTAGGAGTTGATAAAGAAATTTCAAACGTGTCTGCTTCACCCGTGTTTCGAGCGTGGGAAGCCCAGAAACAGCTAGAAGGGTAGTGGGTGAATCAGCCAGTTTAAATTTGTTATGTATGAATCTTATGGCCTTCCTTTGTACCTTTTCTATTTTCTATTTTTTTCTATTTCTACCTTTTCTATTTTTTATGTTAGTCACGGTATGAGGAAACCATACAGTATTTCCATATTCAAGGATTGGCCTAACGAATGTTTTGTAGGCTAGTAGTTTCGTCGAGGTGGGTGCCAGATGGAGCGATCTGCGGATAAAAAATAGTTTTTGCATAGTAGAAGAAGTAACATTATCAATGTGAGCGTCCCACCTTAGATCTGATGTTATTGTTAAGCCTAGATATTTGTCTCTGTACATTCGTGAGAGCAGCACCATTTATGTTATAGCGAAAGTTAGAGGGTTCTTTTTTCCGTGTTATCGTCATACATGCAGATTTTTTTACGTTGATTGTCATCTGCCAATGAAAGCACCATTATGCAACGGTATTAAGAGACTTGTTGAGAGAGAGGTGATCTTGTTGATTGTTAATTTCTCGATAAATGATACAGTCGTCTGCGAATAACTTTATTTTACTATCTATATTAATAGTTATATCATTTATATAAACGAGAAATAACAAGGGTCCAAGCACAGAGCCCTGGGCACTCCTGACGTCACTGGTACTGTGTCTGATGCAAAATGTTCAAAAATAACAAACGGGGATCTATTAAACAAGAAATCTTGAACCCAAGCAATAATTTCTCCATCTCCGATAAGGCTTCTTAGTTTAGCTATTAGCTTTGTATGACAAACGCAATCAAATGCCTTGGATAGGTCGAGTAGGATTATGTCGGTTGGGCGGTGATTGTTAATGCCTAGCGCGAGGTCGTGTATTACTTCGGTTAACTGTGTTATGGTGGATAAACCTTGGCGAAAACCATGCTTGTTATTGGACAGAATGCCTTCTTGTTCAAGAAAAACGGTTAAATGTTTTAGAATGATATACTCGAGCAGTTTACATGCCGTGCTGGTTAGCGATATTGGTCTAAAATTTGTTTCAATGGATTTATCTCCCGATTTGTGTATCGGAATAATTTTTGCTATTTTCCAATCTTCTGGTAGTTTAGATGTTGAGAGGGATTTCCGAAAAATAATCCCCAGGTATCTGCTGCACCACTGTGCGTATCGTTTAAAAAATTGATTGGGTATATTGTCCGGACCACAGGCTTTTTTGGTGTCTAGGCCAAGCAGAAGATTAAGAACACCGGCGTCTGTGATAACGAGTGGCTGGATGGTGGGACCAGGCCGCGGATGTAAGTCCGGCATGACACCATTATCTTTAGTGAAGACAGAACGGAAGAATTGGTTGGATTTCCGAAAAATAATCCCCAGGTATCTGCTGCACCACTGTGCGTATCGTTTAAAAAATTGATTGGGTATATTGTCCGGACCACAGGCTTTTTTGGTGTCTAGGCCAAGCAGAAGAATAAGAACACCGGCGTCTGTGATAACGAGTGGCTGGATAGTGGGACCAGGCCGCGGATGTAAGTCCGGCATGACACCATTATCTTTAGTGAAGACAGAACGGAAGAATTGGTTGTATCTGTTGGCTTTATCTTTTTTTTCAAAGGACGAAAGCTTAGTTGTGAGTGTGTTTTTTGGCTGAAGTGGTTCCAAAATCTATGTGGGTTGTTTTTTAAGAAGCTGGGGAGTACAGTGTTGAAATAATGACTTTTCGCTTCTCTGGATTTCTGTTTAAAAGTTTTTACTGCAAGCGCTAGCCTGGAAGCGTTAGATGGGTTGGTGCCTGGTACTTTGTTTGCCTTCCGAATCCTTTTGAGTTGGCGTTTTGCATGTATTACTTCACGTGTAATCCATGGGTTATTTTTTAACGTTTTTTTTACCGCACAGGAATAAAATGTGTTACACAGTGCGACACTATATCTTTGAAACACAACCAGACATCGTTTACATCAGACAAGGGATCTGAGGCCAATTCCGAAAACACTGGGAATTTATGAGCCAAGTAGGTTTGTATAGAAGCGTCATTTGCTTTGTCAAAATTTATTATGGTTTGCGCTGCCGTTTGCATCGGTATTGAACAATCTAGCGGTAATACACACATCGGTATTCTGTGATCTGATATCCCTTCAATTATTTCAACCTGTGTTTGTTCTAAAAGGAAGTTATTACTCAACAAGATTAAGTCAAGTACACTGCGACACTCGCCTTGTACCCTCGTGGGGCATTCCACAATCTGGCGCAGGTTAAAACGTAGCATCATATCGACAAGTGCTTCTGAAGCCTTTGTCGTGTACTGCATGGTAGCCCAGTTAAAGTCGGCAAGGTTGAAATCCCCCATGAGAATAACCCGGCACTTTCCAGCATGTTGGTGCAAATACTCTTGTATGGCGGTTATGCATTCGTGCCCACATCCGGGGCTTCGATAGATGCAGCCAACAACTATACTTGTGCTTTTGGTAATAATTTTACAAAAAAACTGCCTCAGCATCTGCTACTTCTGGAAGGAGGATTAGTGGGATTGATTTCTTTATTAATAACGCCACGCCTTCACCACGTGACTGGCGGTCTTTTCTAACAAGTACATAATTTGGGGGAGCAACTTCATGACTCGAGATGGAAGCCGATAACCACGTTTCGGTAACTGCCACTATATCGGGTTCTCGATCGAGTAGTAGGCTTTCAAATGGCTGTACCTTATTCAAGATACTGCGGGCGTTTATGTTCAATACCGTTATTTTTTCTTGCGCTGGCTTTGGCGCGTTGCGGGCCGGCTTGCTTCGTTTTTTCTTTGTTCTACTTTGTCGTACTTCTCTATTTCTACCCTTTCGTTCTTTTCGTCATCCCAGATGAACACACGGCTGTTAATGAACAGCTTATTATATGCTAACGACACTTTATCTTTATTTTCGCGGTTTTGCTTAGCACTGTCCCAGAGTTTTTTTCTGGTTTCTCTGAGTTTTCGGCAAAAATCCTCTCCTATAGAGAAATCTGTGCCCTTCAGTTTAAAGCCGTTTTTTAGTACCGCAGTTTTTTTCTCTGGCATCAAATAATTTAAGTATGACTGGCCTTGTCTTGTTTGGTCCAACTCTTCCTAAGCGATGAATGCGCTCAATGGCCACAGGTTCAAGTTGAAGAATTTTTGTAATTATGCCGTCATTTACTGCCTGTTCTAGGGTTTCACTTGTTTCTCCTTCCGGTTCCGGTATGCCATAAACGATTAGGTTTGACCTCCTGCTGGGGTTTTCCAAGTCGTCTATTCTTGCTTCAAGGCCCCTGATTACCCCCTTCAGAGAAGCCATTTCTTTGTGGCATGCCACGACTTCAGCCTCAAGTTTTGTAATTACGTCAAGCTTGTTATCAATATCCGAGAGTCGCTTTTCTTTGATATCCTTAATGTCTGCACCGATTTCCGTCAGTTGTTTAGCAATCTTTTCGAGCTCGGGGCCGGGATTGCTTTCGATATCTCCACCCATTAACAGTAGTTTCTTGAAATATGTCATGCATGATTCACACACAGCGCAATACTGCCATGGGCACGGCAACACCAGCAAGAAACGGTCACTTGAGCGGATGCATTTTCCATATTGCTTCCTCACCTGAAAAATGTATACGAACGGGCAATTTGTGAGCCGCATGTCGACGGTGCCACCATGCCCAGTGACAGGGGGTTCCCTGAGGAACGCATATATAGTCCCGGACAGCGCAGACGCCAGGTGGCGCTCCAGAGCAGATGGGTGGATGCATGTGCCAGTAAGCTGATGCAGTCGATAGTCGAAGAAGATCCGTGTCGGCAGCGTCGGCACGTGGTCGCTCTTTGCACGCTGGTCCAGCGCAGTCGCAGTCGCCCCGGTTGTTCCGAGACCCACATCGCCTGCGCTGTAATAAAGATCAATTTCCCGTGATGCCGAATGATTTAACGTGTCGTTGCTTTGAGGCTGGTAGAGCCGTTTGACAGTGTGTACTTTTTATAAGTGTCTTGCTGCATTATAACCATTATGCCATTAAAACAAAAAATGGCAGACTCTAAAGTTAAGTAGATTTCACGATCAGTCTTTTACAAAAGCAGCTTTTGGAAGCCCGAACCTGCCGGTGACCTGGTCAGCCCGTCAAGCAACATAAACTTTTCTTATAAAGCACAGAAAAAGAGTTAATTAAATTCTCGACTATAGAATTGCTTAACAATGCTCCAACATTATCGACTCGGTCCCTTTATGTTTTTACTCAACCAGCCCATTCACCTCTAAACATGCAAGATAGCGAGACAGACAACGCCTAGGCAACATATCCCTGCTTTTCATTTATCCCCTTCATCTCGGTCTCTTTCGCTCGAGCCGTAAGTTAAATTTGAATTCACAAAAGCAATGCTCTGTTCAATGCTATTGCGGCTGGCATTGTATGTTGAGCTGCAGCAAAATATAAACCGGCTGCAACGTTGCCACCAACTCTTCCGGCAATATCGTGGCTAAAGAAAAAGGCACGCGCATACCTTGTTTAGCATGAACAAGCAGCTTCAAAAGACTCTGCTAACTGACGCATAGACAGACAGAGAATATCGCTCCTACTCCATCTCTCGCAAAGACTACGGCGTATATGAGCACCATGCATGACTTGAATCATATGCATGCGTAGAGTCTACATACATCGACTAGACCCGCTAGATGGGAGCGTAAGCCACATTCTTCCGGTACAGCAAGATACTGCGTTCATCTATCCTTTACTATAGCAACACCTACTGCGATCATATCGGCACACATAAAGTACTTTATCCAGCTGGTTCGAGATGACGTGCGTGCCATGTGTTCTGTGGCGCATATTGCTCGCGGGACTACGAATTGGGTGCACTGTTGGATTCACCAAGCGTGCATGCGCATCACTGCGCAAGGCTGCCCTTTCATTTCCAAGTCTAGCTGGGTGGCGCTTGGGTGCGCAGAAGCAGCCCTTCGTCTTCGTGCCTTGCGTCCCAAGTGATGCGCACGCGTGCCGCGCAGGCTGGCTATTCCTGAAGCAGCCACCGCTGGTCAGGTTTGCAAACGAAGCCCCCTCTTCCTACTCCAGCGTGAAAGCGGTTTGCAGACACTTCTATGCACAACAAAAGCTGCGCGGAATAGGACGAAAAGAGAGCGTTTCCAGAAGGGACCTCGAGCAATTGTTTATGCGAGAAACGCGCGACGCGTGCAGATGTGTGCGGAGTTCACTTTCGAAGACCATTCCTCGTCGTATATGAGCACCTACGGAGAGTCTCATATGAAAAGAACAGAAACATGCGAGCAGCCGTGGCACCCACCGCTGCATATGCATATATGCATGACGCGGTGTTTCTTGAAGCACATGTTGGGTGAAAGTGGGGCGTTCTCCCGAAGCGCGTCCTCATGTTGTTAGAAGAAACCACGACGCACTACGCGGGATGTCGGTGTATATTTACAGTTGATACGGCTTGCCTGTACGCCAGCGCTGTGAAGCGGCTTCCACCACGCGTACTTAATAGAACCTGAGACCATGCCTTGTCAAAGCCATCTGCATGCTCTTAGCCAAGCGACTGCTGCACCCACTTGAGTTCTCCTCGTGCTACGATGTAACTTGATCCCGGGAGTGTAACCTGACATGGTTCGATCACACTTGCTTAAAATTGATCTAGTTTTACCTCGATTTCAAGTCACTTTTAGATTGTACATACACAATACACAAAGCGTCTTTGAAAGACTGCTACGATGAATGCGGCTCAATATCGCGTACTCGGTACTTTTTCGCCATACATTCCCTCAAAGTGCACGTTGCCGCAGTAACTAACTTTTCACTCATTAAATAAGGGGCTCCTAATTTGCTTTAAAGAACGCACGAATGCAATTGCGCTGTCTGGAAAACTCAGAAATGTGATAATTCACAAAACAGCACGTTTATCAGGAATACAAACTTAACTAGGAGTATGCGAAATTAATGAAAAAGTTTTTAACAAAAAGGATTCACGTGGCTATCTTATCTCTACTTATTCTCATCGTTTCACCAGCTTATCGGATGACGACCTATATCTGAAAGTCAATCAAATGTGTGCATACAATTTGAAAGAGGTTTTATGCACAGATTTGTCTGCCAAGGCCTACAGGTGTAGGTTCACTGTATCACCTCTTGTCATCAGCTCTGCGTTTTTGGAATAATTTAAAAAAACATTTCGATATACACATGCCCGGTAAAAACTTTGACAATTCTGAATCTTCCGAATAACTCTGATATTCAAGAGCATTTTGAAATCTTAGATTCATCCAATAAAAGGAGCAAACATTAGCGCCAGCAACCTCATGAAGTAGGCCTGCGTCTAATTAAACAAGCTTTAAAGTTTTAACGCTACCAAAAGTAGGTGGTTTGTATTCAAGTATATTTGTGCTTATGTTGCGAAGGATTCGGCGTTCAAAGCTCCGAGACATTTAAAATGCATCTAGATTGTTTGCATGTTTTTGGGTCAAAATATGATTTAATCTCAGATTTCTCAGTGTTTAGGATAATAATATTTGTAGGTTTTTTATCTTATTTGAAGTTGAGAGATGACAGCAGCTTGCCTATGCTTGCTTATGCTAACAGTACACTATGCAAATGCTAACGCTACACTTTGGCAACTTTACACCAATGCAGAAGTGCAGTGTCATGTTACAACAATGCAGTGCTGCCTTATCACTTGGATAAGTAAAGAGCAACAAAAAATTGCCAAACCCCACGTACAGTGGCAATCGATGATATGCGATGCGCGAAGGAGAAATGTTGATATGTCTATGTAAAATCAGCGCAACGTTACGAGGTGGAGGTAAATGATGCCGTACATCACTTCCGTGTGATGATTATTATGTTTGGATGAGTCGTTTACCTTCGTCATCTATTCACGTCGCGTGATACCAAATTTAATATTGTTACGGGGAGAAGGCGTCTGAAAAATGCCTTTACTTTCGGTAAACAGGCAGGCATACAATATGGAGCTCGGTCTGCACAAGCTCGCACTAAACATCGTCCTCTTTTCTACAATGTTCATTTGTGGTACACTGTAGCATCACCCCCGGCGGCGAAGGCACCGTCTCGGTGCTTGGTCGGTCTGAGTAATATCGTTTCAGCCGAGAGACGTGAACAACGTCAGAACACGATCGCGCGCTGGTGGCGTTAAGAGGTTCAATTTCATATGTCACGTCGGTGACTTATATGTCACGTCGGGTCCGCAGCACACGGTACGGACCCGAGTACGGTGAAGTCAGCTTTTCGCACAGGCCAACTCGCCGTGATGGCGTCCAGAGAAGGACTGTGTCACCTTGACTGAAGTGAACATCACGATGGCACGCGTTGTAGACCTGTCGTTGTCGTTCCTGCGAATCGCTCAGACGCTGGCGAGCAATCTCACGTGCCTCTAGAGCTCTAGAAATCACATCGCGGGCATATTCTGACGTGTGGCCAATGGCAGGAAGGAGCGTGTCGAAAGGCAACGTAGGTTCTCGTCCGTACAGGAGGAAAAACGGCGAGAAACCTGCAGTGTCATGCCGAGACGTATTATAGGCAAATGTTACAAATGGAAGGGCGGAGTCCCAGTCACGATGGTCGGAAGAAACGTACATGGTGAGCATGTCCGTGATGGTTCTATTTAGCCGCTCCGTGAGCCCGTTGGTTTGAGGATGATTACGCCGTTGTGAACTTGTGCTTTGTAGCGCAAAAGTGCAATATGTCTTGGATAACTTGTGATAAAAAGTAGCGACCCCGATCGGTAAGCAGTTGCCGAGGAGTGCCGTGGTGTAATATGACGTCTTCTAGAAGGAAGTCAGCGACGTCGGTCGCACAACTGGTAGGAAGGGCCCGTGTGACGGCATACCGAGTGGTGTAATCCGTGGCGACTGATATCCGCTTGTTTTCGCTGGCCGATAAAGGAAACGGTCCTAGTAAGTCAACACCTACCCTATAAAATGGTTCGGATGGGATCTGAATGGGCTGAAGGCGTCCCGCTGGAATGGTTGCTGGTTTTTTGCGGTGTTGACAGGATTTGCATGAGGCGACGTAACGGCAGACGGATCGGTAAATACCGGGCCAAAAGAAGCGACGTCGAACGCGGTCATAAGTTCTTGAAACTCCCAGGTGACCAGCTGTCGGAATATCATGCAACTGTGCAAGGACAATCTGACGCATATGTTGTGGTATGACCAACAGCAGTTCAGGTCCGTCAGGATGCATGCTGTAGCGATATAAGACGCCATCTTTGAGCAGGAACATACGGAGAGACGGAGGAGTTGTGGGACCACTAAGCCGAAGGATTATATCTCTGAGGTGAGGATCACGGCGTTGCTGATCTCCGATATTGCTAAACGCGGAAAGTGCCAAAACGCAAGTAGACTCATCGCTCTCAGAAAGGTCTGCTGGGTCTACTGGATAACGCGACAAGCAATCAGCATCCTCATGGTGGCGACCTGATTTGTAGACAACCGTGTAGGAATATTCCTGTAGCCGTAGAGCCCACCGGCCGAGACGTCCACTAGGATCTTTTAAGGACGACAACCAGCATAAGGCGTGGTGATCAGTGACAACCGTGAACGGGCGTCCATACAAATACGGCTGAAATTTAGCCACTGCCCAGACGAGTGCGAGGCATTCGCGTTCTGTGATGGAGTAATTTCGCTCTGCTGGCGATGAAAGACGGCTAGCGTATGCAATAACGCGCTCGCAGCCATGCTGTCGTTGTGCCAAAACGGCTCCGATTCCGTGGCCGCTGGCGTCGGTACGCACTTCCGTTGGAGCGCATATATCAAAGTGGCCGAAAATCGGTGGCGTCGTAAGTCTACTCGTCAGTTCAACGAATGCTCTGGTTTGTTCAGGTCCCCACACAGAAGTCACATTTTTTTAGTAGTTCCGTGAGCGGTCGTGCGACGTCAGCAAAATTCCGCACAAATCTACGAAAGTAAGAACAAAGGCCCACAAAGCTTCGAACATCGTTCGCAGAGGACGGCACAGGGAAATCTTTGACGGCACGGATTTTCTCTGGATCGGGACGAACACCAGAAGAATCGACAAGGTGTCCAAGGACAGTGAGCTGCCGGCGGCCGAAGTGACATTTAGACGAGTTTAGTTGGAGCCCTGCTTTGCGGAAAACCGAAAGAATTGTTGAGAGACGCTCGAGGTGAGTTTCGAAAGTTGGCGAAAAAACAATGACGTCATCAAAGTAGCATAAGCAGATTGACCACTTGAAACCGTGAAGAAGAGCGTCCATCATTCGTTCGAATGTAGCCGGGGCATTGCATAACCCGAACGGCATTACTTTGAACTGATAGAGCCCGTCGGGAGTTAAAAATGCCGTCTTTTCACAGTCCAGATCATAGACTGATATCTGCCAGTACCCGGAACGAAGGTCGATAGAAGAGAAATAATTTGCTCCACTAAGGCAATCAAGAGCGTCGTCTATCCGCGGCAGAGGATGCACGTCTTTTTTGTAACCTTGTTAAGATTTCAGTAGTCGACACAGAAGCGCCAGCTGTTGTCCTTCTTTTTCACAAGCACAACGGGCGAAGCCCAAGGACTTGAAGAAGGTTCAATGATGTCTCGGGCAAGCATCTTGTCGACTTCTTGCTGGATCACGTGGCGCTCGGTGGAGGAAACTCGATAGGGTCGCCGGTGTACTGGATTTGCATCACCGGTGTTGATCCGATGCTTTACGACGGTCGTTTGACCTAGGGGTTGGTCGCAGAGATCAAAGACGTCTTGATACGATGCAAGAAGGCCACGAAGCGCAGACACATGCTCAGCCGGGAGATCAGAGGCAATCATTCCAGTTATGCAGTCTAGTGTACTGCGTGACTGAATACTTGCAGATGACGGTGTATCCTCTGTTTAGGCCGATATGTGGTAGTCGCCGGCCAGGGCAAGGGTTGCAAGGGATATTCCTCGTGGCAGCACTTCAGAGCAAAGTCTAAAGTTCACAATAGGGAGACATGCCACGTTGTTCTTCATTGTGATGATGGTGTGGGGGAACGCAACATTGAGCGAACAGAGTACTGTAGGATTAGGCGAAATGACATAATCACCGTCAGCCACAGGTGGATCGGAAGAGACGTCGATATACGTCACAGCTCGACAAGGTAGGCGAACAAAGTCGGCGGAGCATAGCTTTGGCGGTGCAGGATCAGGAGGGTCAACGGCGTGTGGTAGGACAAGCTGAACAACACCAGCAGAACAGTCAATTAGGGCGGAATGCTTCGACAGAAAATCGAGTCGTAATATGATGTCATGTGGGCAGTGGTCCAGTACGTAAAACGGAACAGTGGTATGACGTCCAGCAACAGTGACACGGGCGGCACACATCCCGGTGACCGCTGGTGTTGCACCATCAGCTACTCGGACAAGAGTGATCGGAGCAGGAGTGAGCACTTTCTTGAGTCGAGCACAAAGGCTGGAGTTCATTACTGATATGTGAGCGCCGGTGTCAATGAGTGCTGCCACAGAAGTACCGTCAACATTTACTTTAATCAAGTTGTTGTGTCCGGGTATCGTGTGTAGAGGAATTTAGGGTCGGGTCGTCGAAGCAGGCTCACCTCTAGGAGCTGCGCCCGTCAGTTTTCCGAGGACTGGTGGTAGGAGGGTGAGGGGGAGCGACGTCGGTTAGTTGAGCGGGACATGCGTCCAGAGGGCGACGGGGAGCGGCTTGGTTGGGCGGGCCTGGATGGCAAAGCATCATCTTGTGCCGTGTAGATCGGAATCCGAGAGCCAGCAGATGGGCGTCGGGTGTTGGCGTAATGCGACCATGGCTGCCAACCCGAGGAAGTGCGGCAATGACGTGAAATATGGCCCACTCGTCCACAGTTGAAGCAGATCGGCCTGTCATCGGAAGTTCGCCATTCTGCGGGGTTCCGGTAACGTGGGCGGTTGTTCGGTCCGCGGGACATATTAGGTGTACTGGGCAGTCGGTAGTCAGGTCGGTTAACGGGGCATAGCATCTGAAGTCCGGCGTTGGCCAGTTCCTGGCGTACGACACTCTTGATTAAAGAAATCGTGGCGCGAGAATCGTCAGGGGCCTGGACTTGGTCAGATAGGGGAGATGCTGCCTCGATTTCGTGGCGCATGATGCGCACGATATTGTCGGAAGCAGCAGGGGCTGGTGCCAAACTGGCGTCCTCACAGGTTGATGTTGCAGCCGTGTTGGGAAGACGCGAAAAGTGTGGAGTGATACGGCGACTTTTCGCGTCTTCGAAGCGTCGGCATTCATTAATAACGTCGTCTACGGTCGATGAGTTTCGAAATACGAGGAGATTGAAGGCGTCATCGGCGATTCCTTTGAGGATGTGCGCGACCTTTTCAGATTCCGGCAACTTGTCATCAACCTTCCGGCAGAGGGCGAGCACATGTTGTATGTATGTGACGTACGACTCGGTGCCGGACTGGAGTCGGGACGCTAGTTCTTTCTGCGCAGCATGACGACGCCCGATGGGCTTGCCGAAGAGATCGATGAGTTTCTGCTTACAGACGTCCCAACTCGTGATATCTTCCTCGTTGTTTGAAAACCAAACTTTAGCTGTACCATCAAGGTAGAAAATAATATTGGCCAACATGAGCGTCGGATCCCAGTTGTAAAGAGCGCTCACCCTTTCGTACAGCTGAAGCCATTCCTCCACGTCAGTACTGTCACTGCCCGAAAATGTGCCTGGGTCACGCGGTTGAGTCAGGACGACGGTGCGGTTAGTAGCAGCTGGATGCGGTGCTGTTGGTTGCTGCGTAGTTGGACGAAGCACGGTTGGGGTAGTCTCCGAAGAATCCTCGTGTTCGTCTTGATCAGGCATCGCACAGGCAGCCAAGGAACGTCCGCTGCGTAGAATCGTCGTGGTGTTGACTGTGGGAAGACCCGCACTCTCCACCAAAATGTTACGGGGAAAAGGCGTCTGAAAAATGCCTTTACTTTCGGTAAACAGGCAGGCATACAATATGGAGCCCGGTCTGCACGAGCTCGCTCTAAACATCGTCCTCTTTTCTACAATGTTCATTTGTGGTACCCCGTAGCAATATATATGGAGCTAGCAAAGCGGTTGTGAGCACGCAATGAGCGTGGTATGTTGTCACGTTCTTACATGAAACGCGTGTCAGGATTATCATGTTTGCACCAGTCATATGTTTTGTCATTCATTGACGTCACATAACACCAAATTTGGTACAAGCGGAGCTAGCAAAATGGCCGTGAGCACATCATGAAGGGCCCAATGTACTCCAATGTATCGTTGACGCGATACACGACAATTATGAGATGCGTGTCATGTAACAACATGACTACATGCTACGCTCATGTTGCGCCCGTGGGCGTTTCGCTAGCTTCACATGAACCAAATTGGGCATTGCGTGACGTGAACGAATGACATGGGTAAACGACACGTCCAAACATGATAATCATGATATGCATGTTATGTAACAACATGACTGAATGCCACATTCATGATGCGCAGCAGCTGTTTCACTAGCTTCACATATGCCAAGTTTCGTATTACGTCACGTAAATGGTTGACGAAGGTAAGTTACTGGTGCAAACTTGATGATCATGAGATGCGTGTCATGCAACGACATAACTACATGCCACATTGAAAAAGCCAAGACACTTTCACGTGGCCCGGCGCACGTGCACGCCGGCGTTCGTTTTGTCGCGTCACGCCGGCGACGCCACGCCAGGCGCCGATCTGCCTGCCATATACATTCAGGCGCGCGCGCCGCGTTGCGTCGCTTCGACGCATGCGCGTTTCAGCGCACCCGGCGTCCCTCCATCACGAAGAGAGGCAGACGCAGCGCTGTGTGGGTAGAGCTGGGTAACGTCAGGGGCGCGAAATGCAGCATGTTGCATTTCGCGCCGGTGGCCGCGAGGCCGCGCTGACGGACGCTGTTCGCGCCGGCTGTGCCTGGCGTCGGTTTTGCTAGCGCAGCATGGCTGCGCCCAGCGTGCGTGCTCATCAACGTTTGGTCGGAGTATATATATTGGGTCTTTCATGATGCGCTCGCGGCCATTTCGCTAGCTCCACATATACCAAATGTGGTGTTACGTGACCTCAATAGACGATTAAGGCAAACGAAATGTCCAAACGTGATAATCATGATATGCGTGTTATGTACAGCATGACTACGTGCTACGATCATAGCACACTCGCGTCCGTTTTGCTAGCTCCACAAATTAATATCAAGTGACGTGCATAGATGACGAAGGTAAATGACACGTGGAAATATGATAATCATTACATGGCAGCCATGTACGGCATAATTTACCTCCGCCTTGTAACGTTGTGTTGATTTTAAAGTGGCATATCATGATGCCTTCCTCATTCGTGCTTCGCTTATCATCGGTTGCCACTGTACGAGGGATCTGCCAGTTTGTTTGTTTTTTTGTTGGTGTAACGCCTACGTATTTAAGCTCATGAACTTCTACGACACGACTATTAATAATTGAATACAGGAAAGTACTGACTACCTTTTTTTTTCTAGTTACACTGAGTAGTACTGTTTTGTCCGAGTTTAAAATTATTCCCCAAGACTTACCCACATCTCCAACCACAGATACAGCGTTTTGTAATAAGATGTGGGCATCAGTATAGTTGAGATTTTCTTTCATCATCAGTAAACAACCGAATCGGTACAGCAACCACTTTAACCACATATTTCACATAAATATGAGCTAAGGGCCTGAAACACTATCTTTAGGCACTCCCGAGGTAAGAAGAAGCACAGGATATCACGAACTTTTATTTCTACAAATTGCTTTATAATAAAAAGATATGCACTAATCTACTTAACAATGAAGGACGGCAGGCCGAGGCATTCTAATCTTCAGAATAGCATACCATGTGGTACTTCATCGAAAGCCTTCAAAAAATCTAAAAAATAGAATGTCAGCCTGCCCAGAGAGATTAAGTACAGCCAAGATCTCGTGCACTGTAGAAACCAACTGAGTAACTGCAGACATCAATTTTCTGAAGCCGTGTTGATGTGGTGACAATAGACTTCGATCGGTTACAAATTCTTGAATGTAACATGCAACAAGTAGCCCGAAAGCAAGGTGGTGCAGTTCCGTCAAAAGAAGTTGCCAGAAATCAAGAATGTAGTGAAGAAGAAAGACGTTGATACCATCAGGTGAGCTATCATCAGCACAAGAAGAAGGCACGAGATCGGCGATCAAGCACCGTCATCTGGGTTCGCCTGCGTTCCTTTCAGAGCTACCACCCGCTTGCTCACTCCTTCAATAAACCCCCTTTACATTTGGTGGATCGTGCTGGGTAACTGCATCACCTACACCCTGGAACTCCGATCCCGCACGCTGCCGTCGACCATGCAAGTTGACGCTGCCCAACAGACAGCACCTCTCGCGGCTCCTACTTGCCCCGGCCCGGTTCACCAGCGAGACCCCCCGATATTTTCGGGCGCCGAAGACCAGGACGTCGAGGACTGGCTGTCGTCCTACGAAAAAGTCAGTGGACCAAACAGGTGGGATGACGCTGCTAAGTTGAGCACCGTCAACTTTTACTTGGCTAATGTGGCGAAACTGTGGTATACAAACCACGAATCCGAGTTCGAGAACTGGGCCACTTTCAAGCAGGCAATATCCTCGGTTTTCGGTCGCCCTGCCGTGCGGAAGTTGCGCGCCGAACAACGCCTGCGCTCACGGGCACAAGAACCTGGCGAAACGTTTACCGCCTATATTGAAGATATACTCGATCTCTGCAAGCGCGTCGATGCCGCAATGAGCGAAAGTGCCAAGATCCAGCACATTATGAAAGGTGTTGATGACGACGTCTTTCAAATGCTCCTGGCGAAGTCTCCTTGCACGGTGTCTGAAGTGGTAACTCTGTGCCAGAACTACGACGAATTGCGACGGCAACGAGCTCTCACCCGTCGTCCATTTCAGCGTAACCAACCACTCGCTGCCCTGGACGTCGTACCTGACCACTCCCGCCTTCTAGCACAAATGAAAGACTTTGTGCGTGAGGAGGTCGCACGTCAGCTTTCCCTCCTGCCGTTTTGTCAGCGCCAAGAGCTCCCGCAGCAGCAGCAAGAGCAACCACCGACACCGTTAGCTCCCATGCTCCGACATGCACTTCAGGACCAGATTGCCGAGGCTATGCCAGTGCCCTTTCAGCAGCAAGTTGTCGCCGCGCCCCTTACTTATGCTGACGCAGTAAAGAGGCAGCAGCCACACCAGCCCTCGCCGTTCAATGGACTGCCGCATGTCACCGCTCCTACTCAGTCCTTCCGTCGCATGGGCTCCTCCCCTCGCTACCACAGCCTCGACTCAGCCGTATGCCGCGTGGGCGGCGCCCCTTGCTGCAAATGCCTGGCGAACGCGCGATAACCGGCCGATTTGTTTTGCGTGCGGCGGACCTGGCCATATCTCCCGATACTGCCGTCGTCGCGTGCCCGCCTACACAGACGTCCGACCACGAAGCAATTACATGGACCGACCACCTTTTGGCTATGAAAGTTCGGATCGTCAGCCAAACATGTCTTCCCGTGACTATCCGGCAACTTCGGTCATCTAGTGCGCCCCAATGGGACACATCAAGAGCGGATGGTCATGAAAGGGCAGACCCCGTATCATCTCCACCAGACGGCACGCAAACTTTGACCAGTCCAGGATTTAATGCGCCTGCAAGGAAAAGCAAGCGTAAAAAGAAGACCCCAAAGAAATTGAAGGACTTCGTTAGGAAGTAGACAAAAACAGTTTTGTGTGTTTCTACCATTTATTTTTTATTTTATTTTATTTTTTTTTGCAAGAGGGGATATGTGGTATAAGGCGTCGCTACCGACTACAGCGCTGTGCGGTGGCACGCGCTCGGTGGCCGCCACGGGGAAGAAGAAGAAGAGGGAATAAAGATGATGCCCCCATTTATGCCGTGACTGTCATTACGTACGATGCAACATATTTTAAATATGTTGCAAACACAAAACTGTTTTTGTCTACTTCCTAACGAAGTCCTTCAATTTCTTTGGGGTCTTCTTTTTACGCTTGCTTTTCCTTGCAGGCGCATTAAATCCTGGACTGGTCAAAGTTTGCGTGCCGTCTGGAGGAGATGATACGGGGTCTGCCCTTTCATGACCATCCGCTCTTGATGTGTCCCATTGGGGCGCACTAGATGACCGATCAGATGCAGGGGACCAGTTCATAAGAGCAGAGGTTTCAGGCTGTAATGCATGAGAAGACCGATTAAATGCAGGTGTCCAGTTCATAACAGCAGGGGTGCCCGATTTCATTTTGTTGACCGCTCCGGGGTGAACTGCGATTAACTTAGATGCGTTCCACACACGCCCATCGTCCAAAAGGTACGAGGCCGGTCCCCGTTTTCCAATGATCTTCTTGGCGCGGAGAATTGTGAAGACAGCTTACCGTGAGCTGCAGTTGTCTTAACGCGCACGTAATCACCAACGACGAAACTGGGTTCCTTGGCTCCACGTTTTTCATCGGTGTAGCTCTTCGAGATCATTTGCTTCTTTTTGACATGCTCTCGTAGCTGTTCAATCGCCCTTGACGGGTCCGTGCTGAAGCATCTGTCAGGCAATCCCAATATGTCAAGTCTGGTGCGAGGTTGGCGTCGATGAAGGAGAACTGCGGGTGCCGCACCAGTAGTCGCGTGAGGTGTACAGCGATATACTTGTAGGTAATCAAGCATGGCTGTTCGTATGTCACGACGTTCAAGCAGGGCTAGTTGAATATATGACTTCAGCATCCTGTTGAATCTTTCGACCAAGCCGTTAGCTTGTGGGTAATACACGGAAGAGTTTGTAGTGCGTTATTCCACGCTCCGTGAGAAATTCGTCAAAGCTTGCTGA
This sequence comes from Rhipicephalus annulatus, assembly GCA_013436015.1. NCBI lineage: Eukaryota > Metazoa > Arthropoda > Arachnida > Ixodida > Ixodidae > Rhipicephalus > Rhipicephalus annulatus. Next base: position 138,960 of record WOVY01010772.1, read on the forward strand.
CGAAAACTGTGGTCCATGATCGGATACAATACCACGTGGGTATCCTTCTCGCGCAAAAAGTTCAAGTAAAAACTTCTTCACTGTAGAAGTGGTCGCATCTCGCACGAACGCCACTTCAGGCCACTTGCTATAATAGTCAATGGCAGTAATTGCATAACGGTAGTCGGCCGAAGCTTGCGAGAATGGTCCCACAATGTCGATGGCAATTTTTTCCCACGCCGCGTCAGGAAGAGGAACAGGTTGCAGTGGCGCTGGAAAGGTACGTGCGGACTTGTCACAAGACTGGCAAATCACGCACGTGCGCACCAGTTCTTCAATGTGACTATCCATGCACGGCCACCAGTAAGACTCTCTCAGGCGAGCTTTTGTACGACCAATGCCTGGATGAGACTCATGGGCCAGATCCATAAGACGGCGTGTCAAGGTCGCCGGCACGACAATCCTGTCACCGCGACATAGGATGTCACTTACGACAGAAAGTTCAGCCTTCACATAAAAGTAAGGTAGCAACTCTTTTAACAGAGATTTCTTGTCAGGCCAAGAAGTAGTCGTGAAGTGCTTCACTTGACAGATAACCTGATCATTGGCACTTGCTTCTTGCAGTTCTTGCATGGTCACAACTGGAGATAAAAGGCATACGAATTCTTCCTCAGGTGCACCGTGGAGTAAACTCTGTACGGGAAGCCGGGAGAGAGCGTCAGCCACGACGTTTTCACTGCCCTTTCTGTATTCCATGGTGTAGTTGTAGCCAAAGCAACCGTGATGACCAGCGCGCGATCCTCAATGGACGGTGACCTGTACCTTTCGTTGAAAAGAGCGTAACCAACGCTGCATGGTCAGTCCGTAGGATAAATGGCCTTCCCCACAGGTAAACGTGCCAATGTTCGCAAGCCCAGACGCAGGCAAGAGCCTCACGTTCGCCAACTGAGTATTGTCGTTCATGCGGTTGCAGAGTGCGTGAGGCGAATGCGACAGTTTGCAGTGAGGTTCCGTTATCCTGCTGAAGCACCGCACCTAATCCATATCCTGAGGCATCCGTTGTAACATACACAGGTAGATGAGGATCGAAGAGATGAAGCACTTGGCAAGATGGTGAGCCGAGCTTCAGTTGCTCCAAACTGCTTTGTGCTGCCGTACAGTCCAAACGAACGGCGCATTTCCTCGAAGCAAGGCACGCATTGGCTCCACAACGTCAGAAAAGTGGGGAATAAACTTGGAATAAAAACCTGCAAGTCCCAGCATAGAACGCAGTTCTTTGACGTTTTTAGGTGATGGTGCCTTGGTTATTGCCTCAACGGATGACATTAGTGGAAATATCCTCTAGCGCTGACAACATGACCAAGGAAAGTCAGTTCTCTGCGACGTCAAAAACACACTTGTGATTGAGCCTGAGGCCCGCTTCAGAGAGGCGCTTCAAAACGGCGCGCAAATTGCGCAGATGATCCTCTCGGGAACGTCCATACACTATTATATCGTCAATGTAAAATAAGACACATTTGCACCCTTTTAGGATCATATGCATCATTTTTTGAAAACGCTGAGGGTGCCGACGCCAGTCCGAAGCAAACTCTCTTGAAACGAAAGAGTCCATCGTGAGTGATGAAGGTGGTAAGGTCCCGGCTCTCTGGACTGAGTGGTAATTGGTGGTACGCAGATGCTAGGGTCAAGCTTCGAGAATCGCTGTGCCCCAGCCAAGCTGTTCAACAGTTCTTCAGTTTGTGGCAGAGGAAAACTGTCCACAACCACAGCTTTGTTTGGCTCCCGTAAGTCAACGCACAGGCGAATGGAGCCATCTTTTTTTCTAGCCACCACAATAGGTGACACCCACTCCGACGAGTCAACACGCTCAATAATGCCCTGGGCTTCCAATTTCTGTGTTTCTGCCGAAACTTGCTCCCGAATGACAAGTGGTAGCCGTCTCAGCTTGCTGGCCACTGGCTGCACCGAAGCACGTACTCTGACCTTGTGGCAGAAACCTTTAACTGTTCCGAGTTCTTTCGAAAATAAGTGCTCAAATTCAGAACGTAACTCTGGAGGTAGTACAGGTGCTTCTTGTGACAGCAGGAGACATTTAAGGGGTGAGCCTTGAATTTTCATGTCCAGAGCCGCGATGCCATCTAATCCAAGAATGGTGGTTCCTCCAGGCACAACGTACAGTAATATAGCGGTGGATCTACCATGGAATGAGGCCGCAGCAATGAAACATCCTTGAACTTGAATTGCGGACTTTGAATAATCGAGAAGCTGGACGGAAGTAGACGTTAAAGGGTACCGATTAGAAAAATGACTCTGGTAAAGGTCTTCGGCCATAATTGAAACCGACGATCCCGTGTCGATCAAGAATGAGACAGGAATTCCCTCAATTTCTAATACTGCATAAATTCCTTTCTTTCGACTCAAGATTTGACAGATCGTTAAGTTATCGTCGTGGTCAACTGTATCGTGATCATCCGCGACATGCTGAACATTTCTCGCGAACTTCCGTAGCGATTTGCACAGCTTTTCAAAATGGCCAATTTTCTGACAATTTCGACACTTATGTGCCTTGGCCGTGCACTGAGAGCTATTTGCAAGGTGCGTCGTAGAACCACAACGATAACATTTTTGCTCTCTCAGAGATGTGCGACTTTGACTTTGCATATTATAGCAAGTACACGTGCTACAATGCCTTTCTCTGTTATTTGAATCATCCTTAACACGATTAACTTGCGAGTCACTTTGGACTAGTTCTCTTGCTTCATTAGTCGCTACATCATGCTGTTTTGCAATGGTAAGTGCTCTAGAAAGCGTGAGGGACTCTTCCAGCAGAAGACGTTCACGTAAGTATCCACTTGTTGTTTTCTCTATGAGCTGATCGCGTATCATGTCGTCCGCTAGGTCACCGAAATTGCATGCTCCTACAAGGCTTCTCAGCGCGGTGACGTAATCAGCTGCAGTCTCACCTGGGGCCTGCGTACGTCGACGAAAACGGTGACGTGCTGCAGTGACGTTCAACGTGCTCTTGAAGTGACCCTCCAGCGTCGCAATGGCACGGTCGAACTCATCAGGGCTAGAAGACGTCAGTGTAGCTTCCGCAACGCTCGTAGTCATGAGGCACGGGTCGTCCGTAATCAGAGTCTGGAAGATGCGTTGTCCTTCCAAGCCCAAGCAGTTCAGCAGGATCGCCTTCCGACGAATTGCAGGTAGGTCGGAGGCGCCCGAAGCCACCATGTAGTTCGTGAAAACCAGGATCCATTGCTCCCATGGAATGTCTGGGTGTCCTGGTGACGACAGGAACGGAGGTGGTGGTTGTAGCCCCGAAATACTCATCGTAGATGATGTCAAGCAAGAAACGACGTTACTGATAAAGGTCAAGTCGGTAGCACATGGGTTGGTGAATCCTCGTCGCCAAAATATGTTGCATCGTACGTAATGACAGTCACGGCATAAATGGGGGCATCATCTTTATTCCATCTTCTTCTTCTTCCCCGTGGCGGCCACCGAGCGCGTGCCACCGCACAGCGCTGTAGTCGGTAGCGACGCCTTATACCACACTCACCTTCACCCAATCGACGCTCCTTGTCACCCATGCGTCCACGACCAGCCCCTCAAAATGAGGGAAACTAGCCGTCGCAGTTCAAGGGGCAAGAACTGCGCTATCGAAATGTTCAAGTCCTCGCACCTTGCCGTCAAATATCGTCGAAGTTTTTGTAGACGGCGCCCATGCATACGCTCTTGTGGATACCGGTGCCGCTGTGTCTGTTATAGACGCCAAACTTTGCCGCAAGCTCCGAAAGGTGACCACGCCGCTTGATATGTTCTTACGTGCAGCAAATGGAGAACCTGTTCGACCTATAGCCGCCTGCACTGCCCGACTCAAAATTGCGGAGGACCACTACATTGTTGAGTTTATCGTCCTTTCCTCGTGCTCTCATGACATCATACTTGGCTGGGATTTCCTATCCCGTAATCGTGCCGTTATAGATTGTGCCCGTTCCGAACTTGAACTGCTTCCGTTCTTCGAGCAGCCCTACGACCACACTAATCAAGCCGCGCACAAGCTAGTTGTCAAAGAAGACACTGACATTCCACCGACAACAGCTGTTTTGCTCCCTGTGGTCTCCGACGGCATGCGTGATGAAGTAGCATTTTTCGAGCCATCACGCCTCTTTCTAAGTCGGAAACCACTTCTGCTCCCTTATTCAGCCCTCTCAATTTCTAATGGAGCCAGTGCTCTCTGCCTTACCAATCCCTTTCCGCATACCATCAAACTGTTTAAAGGCGAGTCTCTTGGATGCGTACAGCCCATTGATAACGGACAAATTTTTACCGTGCCGCAAGAATCATCCCAAAGTGACCTCGCCGCCCTCAGTGCTCTTAACCACTCTCATCTACAGGCTTCAAAAGTGTTCGATTCGGCGATCGCAGACGGACTGTCGCCATCTGAACGATCTGAACTCCTCCAACTGCTGTACTAGTACCGCGAATCTTTCGATGTTGTTCAACCTTCACTTGGCCGCACTTCTACCACTCTACATTACATCGATACCGGCTCCCATGCGCCAATACGACAGCGACCATATCGTGTTTCCGTGACGGAACGCCAAGTTATTACCGAACAGGTGAACGATATGCTGCAACGTGGCGTCATTCAACCTTCCCAAAGTCCATGGGCCTCACCTGTAGTGCTCGTTAAAAAAAAGGATGGTTCCGTTCGCTTCTGCGTGGATTACCGGCGCCTAAATAAGATCACTCGAAGAGACGTGTATCCTTTACCCAGGATTGACGATGCTCTTGATACTTTACAAGGTGCCGAGTTTTTTTCATCATTAGATTTGCGCTCAGGGTATTGGCAGGTCCCCCTTGCCGATGCCGATCGACCAAAAACAGCCTTCGTGACACCGGACGGTCTGTATGAGTTTAATGTCATGCCCTTCGGCCTCTGCAATGCGCCTGCCACCTTCGAGCGTATGATGGACTCGGTTCTTCGGGGTTTGAAATGGCAAATCTGTCTCTGCTATCTCGACGATATAGTCGTCTTTGCGCCAGACTTTAGAGCACATCTCGAGCGCCTCAAACACGTTCTCACGTGCCTGAAGAATGCTCAGCTCCAACTCAACCTCAAGAAGTGTCACTTCGCTGCTCGCCAACTTACGATTCTCGGGCACGTCGTATCAAAGGACGGTATACTTCCAGACCCGGCTAAGTTACGTGCTGTCGCCGACTTCCCCAAACCAACGACTATGAAGCAGTTACGGAGCTTCGTGGGGTTATGCTCCTACTTTCGCCGGTTCGTGCGCAACTTCGCCTCTATCATTGCGCCTTTGACCGAACTTATAGGCAGCACCACTGATATTTCGGCATGGTCTTCTGAGTGTGACCAAGCCTTCTGTACCCTTCGTCGTCTCCTCACTTCGCCACCAATACTGCGTCACTACGATCCTACGGCAGCAACTGAGGTCCACACCGACGCCAGTGGTGTCGGCCTCGGTGCGGTTCTCGCGCAACGCAAGCCTGGATTCGCCGAGTATGTCGTCGCCTACGCCAGCAGAACTCTTACCAAGGCTGAATCAAACTACAGCGTCACCGAGAAGGAATGCTTGGCGATCGTTTGGGCGCTTGTCAAGTTCCGCCCATACCTTTATGGCCGTGCTTTTGATGTAGTAACGGACCACCACGCATTATGCTGGTTATCGTCGCTTAAGGACCCATCAGGTCGTCTTGCCCGTTGGGCTCTTCGGCTTCAAGAATATGACATTCGCGTGGTATATCGTTCCGGCCACAAGCATGCCGATGCTGATGCACTGTCACGATCTCCCCTATCCCCGGACATTGCATCTGTTTCCTCGGACAACACGTTGTCAGCGCTTGACGAGGACACCATCTCTTCTGCACAACGCAATGACCCATGGATCGCTTCGCTTCTTGACGCGTTATCCGAGGCACCGACACTTCCAACCACTCGAACCCTGCGCCGCCAGGCTCCGCACTTCAGTATTCGGGATGGCCTTTTGTACCGGCGCAACTATTCAGCAGATGGTAGGAAATGGCTACTAGTCATTCCCCGAACGCTGCGCTCTACCATCTGCGCGTCGTTTCATTCTGACCTGCAATGTGCTCACGCCGGTGTTTTCAAGACCTACGAGCGCTTACGAAAAAGGTATTACTGGCGCGGAATGTTTACCTTCGTCCGCCAGTTCATTCGCGGCTGCCACAAGTGTCAGCGGCGGAAAAGCCCGCCACATCCTGCAACAGGTTCATTGCAGCCACTTCCATGCCCAGACCGCCCATTCGACCGTGTAGGAATTGATCTCTACGGACCACTCCCATTAACAACGGCAGGCAACCGATGGGCTATCGTGGCAGTGGATCATCTAACACGGTACGCTGAAACTGCTGCTCTCCCCACAGCTGCAGCACAAGACGTCGCAACTTTCATACTCAATCGTTTTGTGCTTCGTCATGGTCCTCCTCGAGAACTCCTCAGTGACCGAGGGCGTGTTTTCCTCTCCGATGTAATACAAACACTTCTTCAACAGTGTCATATGGTTCACCGGAAGAGTACAGCCTACCACCCACAGACGAACGGCTTGACTGAGCGGTTTAATCGTACTCTGGGGGACATGCTCGCTACGCGTGTCGCTTCTGATCAAACAAACTGGGACCTCGTTCTCCCATTTGTGACATACGCGTATAACACCGCTACGCAAGTCACTACAGGGTTTTCCCCATTTTTTCTCCTGTACGGTCGCGAACCATCACACACCATCGACACTTTACTCCCATACTCGCCAGATCCCTCCGAATACAAGCCTGTCTCGGAAGCCGCTCGTTACGCAGAAGAGTGCCGCAAGCTAGCCAAGCGGCTTACTACATCCGACCAACAGCGCCAGAAGGAGATCCGTGACGAAGGAGATCCTCTCACGCTAGGTGCCCACCCCATCCCACTTGTCTCAAAAATTCGGGTGCTAGGGCTAGTACTCTACTCACATGGCGCACATGGAGAAGTCATCAGGACTCTCCAAACACATGCTCAGCAGACCATTCGGCTGATTCGTCGCATAGCGAACCGTCGGGCTGGCCTACGCGAGCGAAACACGCTTCGCCTCACCCAGGCTTACATCGTAAGCCGCACCACGTATGCCCTCCCATACCTACCTCTCCGACAAAAAGAGAGAGACCGCATTAACGCGCTTCTACGAAGTTGCACAAAAACAGCTCTACGCCTTCCCCCAAGCACATCCAATGACAGACTCTTCAAACTTGGTGTACATAATACATTTGAGGAACTCGCTGAAGCCACCTTTACGGCACAAATATGTCGTCTGTCTAATTCGGTGAGTGGCCGCGCTCTTTTGACCCAATTAGACTTATCCCCAATAACAGAATCGCCTGGAAGGGTCCTTCTTTCTTCTAACCTCCGTTCTCACCTAAACGTACCGCCCATTCCCAAGAACATGCATCCTGTGCGAGACGAGAAACGCAGAAAGGCAAGGGCCCGGGCCCTCCAGAGACAATATGGCGAGGACCAGAATGTAGTCTACGTTGACGCAGCGGAATATGCGTCAAGATCCCGCATGGCCCTTGCGGTGGCTGACAATCAGGCAAATCTCCTAACTTCTTGCTCAATTGTCACAAATTCCTCCACAGAGGCAGAAGAGGCAGCCATCGCGCTTGCTCTCATCTCCACACCTGCCACCACTATCATTAGCGACTCGAAATCAGCTATTCTTAACTACGCCAATGGCTTGATATCATGTAGCGCTGCTCGCTTGCTACGCTTCTGGCAGCCTCAGTGCTCCACAACCCTGATCTGGACGCCAGCACATGCCGGCCTCCTTGGCAACGAGGAGGCTCATTCTCTAGCCCGAGGTCTCACATTCCGGGCAGGAGAAATGGAGCCCCCTCCACAGGTCGAGGAGCGCTTGCTCTCTTTTCGTGATATTCTATCGTATTACCGGGAACAACGAAGAATATACGCACCCCCAGCCCCATCCCTAAACATAGCGCAGGCCACACATTGGCGACGCCTACAAACTCGAACTGCTCCATACCCCGTATTACTAAACGCCCGTTACCCAGACCATTTCCCCTCTTCATGCAAACTTTGCGACAAACCAGGAGACTTCCTCCACATCCTCCTCACATGTCCCACCTTCCCACATCCCCCACCTCCGGCTGTGGCAGTGTCATACTGGGAGACCATCATGACCAGCACTTCTGCGTTCGATCAGCGCCGGATCATCTCGTGCGCCATGAAGAGGATCGCACTTCAAGGGCTTTCCTTTGCTTTGTAAGGGTGCCTCCTCACCGCGAGGGAGCACCCACGTGCCATGAGGGGGCTCGGCCCCCACGCTATACAGTGGCAATAAATGTTTCTACCACCACCACCGCAAGCTAGCCAAGCGGCTTACTACATCCGACCAACAGCGCCAGAAGGAGATCCGTGACGACGACCATCGTTCTGCACCAACGTTCGTTCCTGGAGCACTTGTATGGCTTCATGTACCGCCCTGCGCCCCTGGTGTATCACCCAAGCTACTCTCCAATTATCATGGTCCCTACCGCGTGGTCGAGCGCACTTCACCCGTGAACTACGCCATTGAACCCCTCACGCCACCGAGCGACCGTCGTCGGCGTGGGCGTGATATCGTTCACGTAAACCGTCTGAAGCCGTACTTTGACCCGCTTGTCCCCACATGTTAGATCGCCAGGATGGCTTCAACTTTTTCGCCGGGGGTAATTGTAGTGAAGAAGAAAGACGTTGATACCATCAGGTGAGCTATCATCAGCACAAGAAGAAGGCACGAGATCGGCGATCAAGCACCGTCATCTGGGTTCGCCTGCGTTCCTTTCAGAGCTACCACCCGCTTGCTCAGTCCTTCAATAAACCCCCTTTACAAGAAGAACAAATAGGTAGAAAAATACTAAAGAAAGAGAAGTCGGTGAGACTTGTGGTGCTGTCTTATATCCATGACTGTCACAGAAAATTTTTAAATAGGCTGAAGGCATGTTGTTCTCTCATATTATTAAAACTAAAAGGCATCTCTAATTTAGCAAGAGTAGTTTGCCATTGAAAAAGCGTTAGTCTGTCAAATTAATCGCGTAAATAAGTACGACGTATGCTCTGTCTGCGTTGTTTACCACATTCCTCTATTTTGAAGGGAAATGTATATTGCGTAGATAGAACACAACCACATATGCCAGCTTTTGACAGCGCATAGCAACTAGGTCGCGCCCTGCGCACCGTGCAGATGCTCTCCACAATGATATAGCACCAAGGTTATCGGCACAATAAAATTTTACGAAAAACCGCCACTCATCCCCGAAATCAATGATGATGGATCATTCGGTGCTACCCTGAATCACCCATGATGGTGCCCACTCACGCATGTAAAAAAGTAAAGAAGTGGTGAACAAACATATACAAGGTTTGGAACAGACCAGTGGATACGCTAGAGCGACCTAGAGTGGGACACGAAAGAGATTCTTGGGCACTGGACGAGCTCTTCAGCTTATAAAGCATTTATGGGTCACAAATTATATGTCGTGTAGAGTTATGTATTTCATTCTGCCTTCATTATTGCTGCTTTGTATTCCGTGGAATGTGGAGCGAATCGTTCTTTTATCAAATCTAGCCCTAATTTGTCAAAGGCGAAGTCCATGTCCGTTCTCCTGATGGTGGATGGTTGTTTCCAGTCTATGAAATGCACCCTAGAGCGTATCTAGACGTCATATACTGCACTAGTCAGTCGGCAGTGCCGTTGAGCCACCGCTTCCCACGCCTTACGTTCTTTTTCATTGCGCCTTACGTTCATTTCATTATTAGCAGACAGAGAATGTTCTATTGTAGTCATGATCATCGTGTACTTTGCATATGCTCACGCGCTAATTCTTCATCGTGATCAGTGTCACCGTCATCATCATGGCATATAGTGGGTAACTTGCATGCGTGACGGACATACGGTAGGTGTATAGGGAACGCCGACAATGGACAAACGTAGACCTTAAGGTGATTCAACCCTAATGTTGCTAGCCATCTCGACCTGCGAACGTGAATACCCAATGAAGTTGTGCTTGTGAGAAAAGTCTAGCGCAGTTTTATAGACGATAGTCTTTCTCGGGGACCTTCGACGCAAAAATTTTGGTCGGTCTGTCTGTCTATCTGTACATTTGTCTGTTTATCCGCCTTCAACGCTACGCTAAACTGCACCAAAGTGCCCTAACAATATTCCAAATGGCTGACCCCATCCGCAGCACCCACCAATATTGCTCAAGGTTCAGCGTTCATACTTGTGCAATTTTCAATTAAAAAAACATATTATTGCGCACATCTGAGGCACTATAACAACACGTCAATATTATATGGGTGTATTTTTTACTAGAAAATACATACGCAATTATTTATAAGGGCCGTATCGTTTATCACGCTGCGCTTACAACGCAACGCTTGCTCGAAAAGGCAAGTGTTTCCGAGTGTTTCGACGCTTTGCTTGGGTAGTGGCACATACCGGTCGCTTTGCGTTCTACACCTAATCACTTCAGAGACGGGCGCGCACGCCACGCGCTCGGTTTTCCTGGATGACTGCCATATCGTGCTCATGTATTTCGTGTGACGTGACTTGATGCACTCGTTCGCCTCCACTGCACGCTCAAAGCACTCTAACGCAGGGTCTCCAGAATACCATTCACCAATTTTATTGCTAAGAACATCAAATAAATGTTTTGTTCACTCTCTCCAGACGCAAGACGTCTTTCGATGACATTTCCAGTGCATTATGCAGATACGGGGCCAATTTTTTCTCTTCTTTTCGACTGTAGATTCATGCTCGTGGAAGTTGCTTCCGTGAGCTAGTGATTCAAGAAGTGTTATGGGTAACCGAACAAAACTTCGTGATATTCTGCTCCTTCAACGTATAGTCGTTTTTTTTTTGCTGTACCAGAAGCACGCTTTCTAATGTAACCACTAATAATGTTCTCTGGTTTCACGATTACGGGTAAATACAGATGTCGTTCAAGAAGTAATTTGTCATCATAAATAGAGCGCCTGATGGTTGCCAAGTAAGGCCTTCAATTAAAAAATATATGCAAGAAATGACATTTCGCGTTGTCAGCATCATGTCGCCTTAGCTGCATGCTTGTAACGGTCGAGTGTTTTAACCCCTGCTCTGTCATGTAAGAGAGCGTTGAAAATTGCACAAGTGTCTGCACTTGTCTTGTTAGGTTGCATGAACTTGTACACGAATGAATGCAGCGTTAAAAAAAAGAAGCCACAGCTTTGCCACAAAGGTGAAGCAATGAACGCGATACCAACCAATTGGAAGGTCACGCGCAAAATGGCAAGCAGATTGAAATGTGCCCCGCGTTTCTGACGCACAAGTAAAGTACGAAACGTACTCACAGGTACAAATGAACACGAATAAGCGTCTCAGTTGTTACTTCGCTGTGTCTGAAAAGCGCGCTATTTTCGCAAACGAAGACTGTGCAACGATTGCAGTGACCTTCTTGCGCCAGGTAACTACAACAGAATTGTTCCGGTGAAAGCCAAAGGCCAGCCAAGACATAATTTTCTCCCCACCGCGAAAAAAGGACGTTCAGCCCCGTATACTCTCCGCGGGGGAAAGTACGCGTGGGAGATGAGAGCGTGCGCCACCCCGTCGTGACGATGTGGCGACGCGCGCTCACTGCGCCATCTTGCTGGTAATGCTGATTACACGATAGTCCCCTTATCCCCGAGATGCCTATCAGCAGTGGTTAGTGGTAAAGATAAATAGCTGGCCGTTTGAACGTTGAGGCACAAGCTCCACCATGGCTCAGTGGTTAACACCTAGCACGCCCGTTTCAGAGGTTCCAAGTGCGATTCCGCGCGCCTGAGTCTTTTTCTGGATTTTTTTCTTTCTTGCGCTTTCATATACATAAATAAGTATACATATACGTTGATTGACAGTGATGCCCACAACGCCGACGGCTAAATGCAGTCGAGAATGTTCATATAAATGCTATCCAATAAAAATGTGGTTGATCCTTCTGATATACGAATCGGTGTAAGACACGAAAGTGAAACCTGTCTTCACAGAGCAGTTCAATGCTCATTACACATAGATATATAATGTTTAGTGAAGTGTAGTGGCTGGAGCACCCTTAGATTTTCATGCACCCATGCTGAGCACTGGTGGTACATCTTTACCAACGCGACAATCACTCGTGACTAGTATACACTTTCTCGAAACACTGCACGCGCCTGAGCATCGCGCAAATCACACTTGAGCCACAGCGTTCATAAACTGTGCAAGCGAAACCGAACAGATTTTCATTGGATCGTTTTAAGTGCGAATGCACTTTATAAGCGACCCTGAATCCGCCATCCGCGGTGCACCTCCTCCTTTCCCCTAGCAACGGCGCGAGGAGTGGAGAGGAGCGTCTGCAGCAACGGCGCAGCGACGTCACACCCCACGTGATTGCGCGCGCTCCGCCCTCCGCTTCATGGCTGCGCGCGCCCGCACAGCCACGACTTGTTCGAGATCGGCAAGTCGTCATAGGTATCAATTCATCGCAGTCATCAACCTCGACTGCGATACCTCTAACAAAGAGTACAACGCAATCAAATGCGAGCATTGCACGCGTCGTTGAAGATGTCGCGCCGGTTGAAGACAAGGCAGCGTGGTGAAGGGCCCGTGATGCCGAGCGCAAACGGGCGAAGCGAGCCGCGGACATAAACATCATTATAGGGCCAATTTACTCCCACATGTACGCGTAAAATCACCAAGATTTCCCGAGAGGGTCTAATGGTTCCTGGTAATCACAATGTGATCACACGGGGGAGTTCACGTTAACTCACTGGCGAATGCCAACGGAATCTAACTTTACTCCCCCCCATAGCATGACCCCGTGCATTCGCACTTAATCATGTTCACCCTCAAGGAAATTGTTGGGAGTTTTTTTTTTTAAATCATGGTCCGCTACCCGAAAAAACGTGACCGTCCTGTGGATATATGCTTACCATGCACCGTCATGTTGGCGAGCACCGTTCTGTTATAGGTCACTTCGGTGAAGATAAAACAATTTCGATCCTGCATCGGTGCCACAGCCAGTTAGGTTGCAATGCACTAAGCTTCACAAACGAGATAGAAAATTTCTCAGCTTGTTTTGTGAATTTGCGAAAGCCTCCCCCTCCCCCTCACAAAGTCCATCACTGCACCAAACTCACTTGCATGACATTCACCAGTTGACACCGTTGTATTTCAGCAGCGCCCAATGCAACAGCTCTCGTTTTTGAACTGAAACTATCTACTCGTATAAGTAAATGGTGGAGACACACCATTGTTGTATACCGAAGCTTCACTACACTGCACACGCAAGCATAACGTGAAAGACGGAGCACGTACTTTATACCAATACAACGTGAAAGACGGAACACGGACGTGCGTCGTCACAAAGTTAGATTAGCAGGTAGAGCGCGTCGCAATCGCGGACTGCGTCTGTGGTCTGCGAAATCAGCCGCCAAAAATTTCGGGGACCCTTAAGCTTCGCCTTTAAGAGTTGAACGCGAAAGCGAAATTGAGGCCCTAGTGCACCCTTCAGCCGCAAAGTGCATACTTATTTATATGTTTTGTTACGTACACATGCACGCACACAAACACACACAGTACATTGGACCTGCGCGAGCTATTATCACCCAATGCGCTCGTTTTCGTCGTGACACCTGTCGAAGAAAATGCGTTAAAGGGGCCCGAAACACTTTTTCAAGTAACCATGGATTGTATTTACTAGTAGCGCTTATTGCCTCACGAATTCAATGCCGCAAAAATTTTAAGAATCCGTTGAGTGCGAGCGTTATCTATCTACGGACGCCACTCCTCTTGTGATTGAACTTCAAGCCATCCACGACGCAATCCAGGATGCTACCTCTAAGCTGCCCACAATTAGGCAGATCGACGTATAAACTGATTCCTTATGAGCTATTAAGGAGCTCAAGAAAGTACACAAGGCGAGGGAGATCTGCGAGGCGATTCATAAGCTGAACCATAATACGGCTACTTGCGGTAAAGTACATTGGATTCAAGGCCATACTGCGAATCCACACAACATTGCTGCTGAACAGCAGGCGCACTGCCCTCCAGACATAGACCTTACAGCCATTCCTCTTTCACCTCAGCCCTTAAACTTACTCCATACCCATAAAAATGTTTTCCAACAGGCACACGTGCTCTCATTCCACCGCGTGTCTGCTCTCTCCCCCCACATCTTACTAGGGCGGAGGAAGTTGTGCTTAGGAAGCTGCGGGCTGGGGTGGCCCTTACACTAGCCGTTATATCGTCACGGAACTTGACACATTTACGAGTTGGTGATACGTGTCCGTATTGTCCCAGGCCAGCGATACAAGCAGTTACATACCACCTATTATGGACATGTAAAGGGTTGCAGCCAGAACGTTCCCTTCACTTCGCTCAAGCCGGCCTTCGCTACAGTGACACAGCCAGTTACAACCACTGGATACATGAAAACAGATTCCGAAAGACACTACTTCGCTTCACACACAACACCAGCCTAAGAGCACACATTTCACCAAAATATTTTGCTTCAAAGGCAAGTCTTGGTCGCAATAAAAAAAAAGTGGAGTTATAAAGGTTTGTCGCATGCTGCGATCACATTATCTCTTCTCTAGTCCCAACGAAAGTGCTGGAAGCTAGCAGGGAGGGGTGACAGGGCAAAGAAACTACCACGCCTTGTGACCTTGAGCCCTTTTTTTTCTTCGAATGCGCGGCTTGTTCAGTGTGATCGCACGCGCACGCGTGGACAAGTAGTGGCCTCCCGCGGCTAACTCGGTAACTTGATTTTCCGGTCACCACCATTCGGGCTGACGCCGGTGGCGGGTTTTCTGCGGCACGAGCTCTTTAACGCTCCCGCGTTAAAACCTTGTCGGAGCTCAATGCGGAGGAAACGATACACTTTCTTTCAAGTAGGGCCTACGCCACCTTGGCGGCGCACGTCTGAAGAATACCTTGGAAATGCACTGCTAGCTTAGTCGGCTAAGCGAGCGCTTCGTATTGTCTGTGATAAAGAGGTAGTGGCTTTGATTCACAGGTCTCCTAAATTGTAGTTTTTTTGTTAGTTCTCTTGTATGTTGCTCGGGTAAATTTTAACAACGTCATACCCGCGACAGAAATACGTCAGTGAAGTCTCGGTGGACCCCGGCATAAAATACAATTATGTTATAACAACTGAAAAGGAACTTTCGGCTTGACACGTAGATGCAAATATACTGCTTACGCTGTAGTAAAATGAAAGTGGTAGACTTTTCATACAGAGAACAATAGCTGCACTAATCAGAATACATTATGGTAAGTAAGGTCAGATCCAACACTGAAACCTTTGTTGAATATGTGTATTGCTTTAAGATATAATTTTATCTCAGATTTCGCAATATTGAGAATAATAATAATAATAGGTTGTTTGTTTTCTTCAAGAAAGTGAGAGAGGACAGACAGGTTGCCTAGCTTCTGCCCTCAAAAGTACATGCAAATGTCCAATGAATCTGTATCAAACTCACCTTGCGATTCAGTGCTTGTCGTCCTCTGTCTTCCTGTGTGTTCGTGAAAAATTGTAGCGTGGTTTCTTCCTTGTTTTCATATGTAGATTGGTTCTCATGAGAGTTGCTTTCGTGAACGAGTGATTCAATAGCTGTTGTGAATAATCGAACGAAAATTCGTCACATTCTGACAAACAACAACGACAGCAACAGCCACAGCAACAACAAGAGACTCGCCGACTGCAAGAATTATTTCCACACACTAAGGCTTGCTCTTTTTTTTTTTGGTGGGGAAATTGAATTTTATGACACTGACCACCCCGCATTGAATCAGGCTGAAAGCCCAGTGCAGAAACACACATGGTATAGGATCCACCTCCTCGCTTTTTTCCTCCACCCTTCTTCGCTTAGACCCTTCACGTGGATTTCTGACAATGCCCTCCCAGCTACAAACCTACAGCAATAAAGTATGTGTGAAGTTTTTTTTAAGTGCACGTCCCGGCACAATTAATGCTCGGACACAACATGCCAGCCGTGACCACGCTAATTGAAAAACACTAAGAGCTTATGAGTACGTGTTGCTGTGCCCTTATCATTGACTCTTCCTTCGGTGCACTCTCGTTGTTCGCAGGCACCGCTTATACCATCGCTTTAATGATGCCGTAAGGGGAAAGCTGGATGTACCATCGGACAGCACTGTATTAGAGTAAAAAGGCCTGATTTCCCCATTCCGCTTCACCTCGATGCCAGGTGTTCAACATTGCAGCAGCGTGCATGACAGATTTAGAAAGCCCCGAGCTGAGCATATGATCATCATGTAGGTATATTCCTATTCCGGAAAATGGGCAAGCATGCCGATCTGTAGACTTACGTGCCCTACAGTGTCCGATACCTTGAGGCTAGCAGTACTACGCTTGCTTCGAATCACTAGCAGCATTAGTACTCACGATCACCACCACAAGAATGCGACGGCCACCCTACCGTGTAGCGTTCCACCGATTCTATTTCGCACAAGACTCCTCTAGCACAAGAAAATGGATGACTCGCACAAAGCCCCATGGTTCGACAGATATTTGCGATACGCCGTAATCGCAGGGTAAAGAAGCTCATGAGTTCTTCTGTACATAAATACACTATATTACAATGACCGCAGAGCTTCATGCGCTCGTAGCGGGCCCGTTATTACTCGTGAAGAATGCCTTGCTGTATGGCCAGGCTCAGGAAAACCCAGTTGTATAGGCTCGGCACCCAGCACATTCTGGCACGTGCTACGATGGCTACTGCGGCCGCCGCCTGCTTTTCGAACGTGTACATACGTGTGTGCGCATACATTTGTGTACACAATTGTGAGTGCGCACGCCCTCTTCGAACGGCCGGACAAAACAGCCGCTCTGAGCAGTCGAGCCATCTTCTAGCACGCAATGAGCACGCTTCGCGATAGGGCATGTATGCACATGTGTGGAGTTGCTCTTCTGGCAGCCGTAATATAACGACCGTTCCTGAACACACAGAGCAGCGTTCTCGACAACGCCCCTACATAGGTGCTGATTTGACCGCGGAGGCGGGAGCGTCAACACAAATATCTCGTAGGACTCCGTGCGCCTGCATCGACCTCTTGGCCGGTTCGACATGTTAGTCCCCGCTGCACTTGGAATGGGTGCCTCTTCGTCAACCACGAGAGCAGGAGGAAACACTAAATGAGAACTGCAATAAAAAGGAATGAAGACTAGTTATCAGATTTGATGACATGCGTGTAGGGCTAACAGTATACAAGGCAACAAATTGTAGGCAATGGTCCCAAAGGACAGAAGAGTGGTGCCCACATCGCAAACAAACATGCTGTGGACCTCGAGCCCGCAAAGCTGCTAAGTATGTCGAGAGCTCATTCAAAATTTTGCATATTTTATTTTTTTGAGAGTAAGCTAGTCTCTTCTAAATTTACTTTTATCATTTCCTTTCAATCGCGCCAGTGTTGTGCGTGTGATCGAGAAACATGTTTATTACAGTGAAAGTATATATAATATGATAACGGCTTATAACGGGTAACAAATATAATCTGAATATTTCATGCACGAAAATATCGGCGTGCAGTTGGAATGCTCAACGTAACTTTCTGCAGAGCGTGTACCCATTGTATGCGTGGACTTAAGCTTCGGTTAGCCTTGGTGAAACGCTTGCCAGCGCTGGGTCGGCAATCACGTCAGCTTCCGTGGTAACGACTATAAAAACGCTAGGATAATTACGGGCGTAGGACACTTGCAGGCGCATGTTCTCCGACTCAGTAACGCATTGAGAAACGCACCAAAAAAACAACTGAAGAAAGCAGCCTACGTGCAGGCAGTCATTGCCATGCGGCTCCCATATTCCTCTAACCTATCACATACTTGCCTGATCACAGACGGAAGATAAATACGAACTCGCATTCAGTTGTTGTGAGTTTGTTTTTACGATGGGTGTAGCGCATTGTTTTCTTTTCGTCGCGCGCCCGAATGTATGCACGCCGAGGCGAGTGCGGTAGTCCGATCAGCGAGATCAGATCGCGCTTTTGAACGCCCATCCCGTTGCTCTCATTCTTCTCCCGCCACCGTGGGAGCTCAAAACGTGATCCGCGATCGGCATTTCGCTATCGTGTATACCTTGTGCACTTCTACATAAGCTGCCGCCCTCGGCATTTCGGTGCGCGATAATCTGATTGGTGCATTCGTTGGAGGTGCCGGCAGTGATGACGAGGAGAACTAAAAAGAGAGAGAAAGAGAGAGAAAACATGTGGACTAGAGCCGCTCACGACTTCAATGTGCTCGTAAGGTTATTAAAATCACGTGTCTACGGCTACGCGCTCTATTGTGATACCGTGTGAGTCTGTCGGCGCCAAGGTCACATTAAGGAATGATGAACGGTTAAACGCGAAGGCAAACGACTCTCAACTCGCTTGAAGCGTTCAGAAGCACGTAGAGCTGAAGGTTGATTGCAGTGTTTGTATGTGATTACGGAACAACCTCCGTAAAGACAAGACGACTTCCGTTTGCCTTAAAAGCGCGGTCATGAAAAGCAAGTTGATGATGCAGCGGCTACGCCCACTTCACCGTAACAGAGTGGGTATCACGTCGAGGACCTTAAACACGATACAAGTGCCCGCTGGCGCAGAGATTACAACTGATGACCCGTTAGTGGAATAGCGTATCTGATGGAATGTCAAAAGACCTCACGAAAGACATGTACAATGCGAGGAGCATCGTACGTGGTGCGGGGCATAGTACTTTTTCCGATAGCGTTTACAGCTGTTTAATTATTCCGTCAATACAACAGACTTTCACACGCAGAACTATTCTAGAAATCAAAGGTGTGTACAACATGACTAGCACTGCGAAAAAAAGTGATATCATTTCTAAGCAATGTTGCAAGGACCAACTGGACACGATACAATGCCAGGTTTTATGTTTTTAGTCTTATACGCGGTGTTTATTACAACGTCATGGGTGCTACTTTCAGGACGAATTCACACAGATACAGAAAAAAAAATACATCATCGTTCGATTTCGTAGCTTGCGACAGGTTGAAATTAGCTAGCCATACCAAGCCCTTTAAGAGCTTGATTATTGTTGTGAATGTCTCGGCCTGCTTTTGTCTTCACAAGAAAGCGAGGTAGCTCTGCAAAACCTAGACAAGTGGGTCGGAAATACCAGTGCAATTTTATGCCAAACTATGCAAGTATACGCATAGGCTGGGTACTGTCTCATGCTCAATCATGCGCAATGTTTTGCTGCTGTTGAGGCGCCTCAGGGTGGCTACGTAAGTGACTTTTGAGCAGGTGCAGCTGAAGCTTTGCGTTACAATAAACAGGAAAGACAATTGCGAGACTATCATGGTGGACTTGAAAAGTTGGGGCCAAATCAATCATTACACCAAGGCAACGAAGAGCTCTTGTCATCTTCCAGCTACGAATAAGTAAGTCCGCTCTTCGCACAACCGTTGCAGATGCATTCAGAACGCCAAGGACCCAATGTGATTGAAACAACAACAACAAATGCCAGTGAATCCTGACTGGCCAACAAACAATACATTAGGTGATGTCTGTGGCACCTTGGTGCTGTACATATAACAGCAACTCCCTCGTGGTTCGGATAGTGTTACGGCTGTTACTATGAGCACCCCACATTTATCTACATAGGCGAGAGAAACGTGCTGCAGCCAAGTGCATAAATACAAAGAAAGTTGTCGGGGCCACCTTATTTACTTCATGTTGTAGAAAAGGCAATTGACCGAAAGGAAAGGTAAATTAAAGGATCTAGAAAATAAGGTCTGTGAACTGGAGCACGAACGCGATGATGCTCATGTAGTTCGACATTCACTTTCGAAGTGAGCGTCTCAATCTATAACTTCAGGAGAATGCGGATACTGAAGACACTGGCTTTATGGCCTCACAAAACATAAGACAACTATTCCAGAGCTCGTCTTGATTGCTCAATACTAAGCAGTTGTAAATGCGAAGCATTTCTCAGCGAAGGTCGGCGACGTTAAGCGTATCTATCTATCTATCTATCTATCTATCTATCTATCTATCTATCTATCTATCTATCTATCTATCTATCTATCTATCTATCTATCTATCTATCTATCTATCTATCTATCTATCTATCTAGCCGCCTAAGACTTTTAGCTCTCCTGGCCGTTTAGATAGTGGTCTAGATAGTGGTTTAGATAGATAACATGACTATGAAGAACATATCTGAGTAGTCATAGCATGAAAATTATGATATGGATATCATGAATGTCAGGATTTACATTTCATGGTCCTGCAACTCTTGAGATGGTTTCGTTCACATGGTATGTTTCAAAACTGGTATCGCATGCCATGATTGCATGGCGAACACAAGCGACAGACCGTAACGTGAAAATCATGACATGCGTGTCATGTAACAACATGACTACATGCCACGCTCATGGTGCGTTCGCGGCCGTTTTATTAACGTCACATATAGCTAATTTGTTATTACGGTACGTGAATGGTTTACGAAGGTATGTGACGGGTGCATACATGATAATCATTAAATGCGTGTCATGTAACAACATGACTACATGCCACACTGATGATGCGCTCGCAGCCGTTTCGCTAGCTTCATATGTCAAAAGTGGTATTATAACGTTACGCCAATGGATGGTGAAGGTATGTGACTGGTGCAAGCATAACAATCATTCAATGCGTGTCATGTGAGAACATGACTACATGCGACAGTTAAGGCGCCAATATATTTTGACGTGACGCGGTAAGCGTGCTCGCCGGCGTTCACTTCGTCGCAACACGCCGGCGTTGCGACGCCAGGCGCCAGTTTTGCCATATACTCGCAGGTGTGCGCCGCGCTGCGTTGCTTTGACGCATGCGCCTTTCAGTGCTGTCCAGCGTCCCTTCGTCACGAAAAGAGGGAGAAGCAGTAGGCAGGCAGGCAAAGAACTTTAATTATACCCGGAGGCGGCGCTCAATCCCCCTTAGGGGGCAACACCGGTGGGCAGTGGTGTCTGGGTAACGCATCGGCGCGAAAGGCAGCATGTCGCATTTCGCGCCGGTTGCCGTAGGGCCGCGCCGACGGACACTGGTTGCGCTTGGCGACAGACTATAGAGTGCTCGCGTTTTCCTAACGTATACCGTCTTTTTGGCAGCGTGCACGCGCGTCAACGCTACATTGGAGTATATTGGGCCCTTCATGCTGCGCTCGTGGCCTTTCGTTAGCTGTACATATACTAAATTTGGTATCACGTGACGTGAAAAGGTGACGAAGGTAAATAACACATCCAGGCATGATAATCATGACACGGAAGTCATGTATCATTTACGTCCACCTCTTAACGTTGTGCTGATTTCAAAGTGACAAATCAACATTTCTCAAACGTGCTTCGCTTATCATCGATTCCCACTAACGGGAGATCTGCCAATTTTTTTATTGCGAGGTATATCCATAAGCATCTCAAAACCCGCCTGGCATGACAGCGCGCCTAATTAGGTAGTATGTTAGTGGTGCTGGGCCTTATAAACTCTGGACCATCATGTCAAACTCAGATAATGACTAAATCAGATTCTGAGGCACTCAGGACTGCGTAGCTTATACAACAATCGCTACCACTTCATTTGGTATTCTGATGGAAACATACCGATTGATCAATCAGAAGAAAATATTATGGTCCGCACCACAAGTGTAAGTGGCCTGGGAGAGAGAGAAGAAAAAATATCAGAAAGGTAGGGAGGTTAACTAGACTAAGTCCTGTTTGCTAGCCTGCACGAGGGATATGGGAATGAGGAAGAAAAAGAGAGGGAAGTGGCCTGGACCGTCTATAAGACAAATGTTGTCTCGGAACAGGCAGGCTTCTCGTCAGCGGTCATTCAAAGCTAAACGGGACTTTAGAAGCAGAAAAACGTGAAAATAAATCAGAAACAAAGAAGATGAAGCGAAAAAAAAGAATGTTAACATGCAGTCACGTGACAAAAAAAGAAACCAATGAGGCCAGTTAATCATAAGTTGTCGCATCACATTCACATGCTATCTCAGTTGAACATAATAAAGCACTGCAGTTCTTTTACATACACTTGCTGGAACAGCGGTTTGCATACAATGAGCCCTTAACATTCTACACAAGCCCTATTTCGTTCGAAATTCTTCCTGCGACATTGTTGGCGGAAAACGCTTCCCAAATGCAAGACCTGCAATGCTCACACACGTGGGCACTAGCACCTCTCTTAGAATATTGGCGGCTCCTTGAAATGTAAGGCAGGTTAAGGCATGTGATGATATGGTTGGTGTGAACATCCGCGTTCACTTGCACTCGTAGGACTTGGAAAACTGGTCCTCAATTTCGGTTGACAGGTTATCGAGGATGCGCTTACACACTTTTCCTACTTTTGAGAAATCGCAAGTGGGCAGAAGAGCCGACGCAAGCATTCGCTGTAGACTCCTGCTCCTCTGCAACACCATAAATAAAGTTCGACCTTCTGGTGGTTTAGGGGCCCTTTAACAATCGAAGGCAAACGGCGTATCTTTCTTTGCAATCAGGCATGCAGAATAAAGCTCAGCGTTTGTTTTACCAATAAAAACTACACAATGTGCTCGAAATCAGCATGCTGGATTGATAAGACACCTGTGAACAATGTGATTGATTGACGTGTAGAGTTTAACGTCCCAAAACCACCATATGATTATGAGAGACGGTGTAGAGGAGGGTTCCGGAAATTTTGACCGCCTGTGTTTATTTACCGTGCACCCAAATCTGAACACATGGGCCTACCACATTTCCGCCTCCGTCGGAAATGCAGCCGCCGCAGCCGAGATTCGATACCGCGACCTGCGGGTCAGCAGCCGAGTACTTTAGCCACTAGACCACCACGGCGGGGTGTCAACAATGTGAGTACCCCCTCCCACGCGTGTACGGTAATGAATGGAGGGAAAGTAAATTATTGAAAAAAGAAAAAAAGGGGAGGCACAGTACCTCTGTGGGGATAAGCATGACTTTCTAACTACACTACTAGTTCACAGTGTCACGGGTCTTACACTTATTGAATTCACCATCACAAGTATTGCGGTGGTATAGGGTCAGTACTGTGGTTTGTCGGACCTCCTAAACCACTCTGATCAGGCCGCTCTGACTTCCATATTCGTAAAATAATAACTGCATGTCTAGTTCCGTAAGGAGTGCTTCAGGATAATTTGTGGTTTGCAAAGTTTGTATGGCCATCCGCCCTTTTTTCAAATGCGGAACACTCCCACAGTAAGTGGTGAAGGTCTTCGAGGCAGCGCGCAGCCTATAGTGATTGCACGTCACTGTCGCAATGTCTGGTTGTCGCCATTTCGCTAAAGAGTATGGTGTGTACGTAGAATTTGCGTAGACCTCATTATTGAAGACTTGTTGGGAGCGTGAAAGCGGACATTTGCTGCAAAATAGGACTGGTGGGGTTACTTGCGCAATGCGTTTTTACTAGCACGACGCAGGGACGTGCGTACGTATTGCATTGTGGCTACCGAGGGAGCCATTTGACTCAAGAGCTCATACGGGTTCACCCTGAGGGGGGGGCAAAGCAAAATTGGTCGACCCACCTGCGGAAGCAGCAGTGGCGTGTGCCGCCGTATCGCCCCCGGGCACACGCGTATACTGTATGCCTCGGCGCGTCCAGATAATTTCTATCGGCCTGTCGGCTTTTTAATGCCTACGAATGATGCTTTGTATAGCAGCAGCAGTAGCATTCTCCGACTCTGGGCTAAATAAATATTTCAGAGTAGGCAGCGTGAGAGTCGGTAAAGACATGAAGGGATTTCTGTGTAGTGTATGGGAGGCTTGCAATCGCTACCCACATGGCAAGCAGTTCGGCGTGCATAGGGGTACCGTTCGGTGCATGGCACTTGTAGGCCCCACTATACTCGGTGGTCTGCGCGCAGATCCATGCTATACAAGCTTCGCCATCGGAGAGAGCAGCGTCCGTGCTTATTTCGTTGGTATCTAAGCTCGCTTCCCTGAGTTGTCACGTGGCAAGGAGCTGCAGGCAGTTTTATTGTGACGGCATATGCGGTGATGGAACAGTCGAGAGGCTATTGGAGTTTCCCATGTGGGTAAGGTCTCATCTAGCCGTGGTGTCCCATTCAAAGTTTTCTGCTGCCCTGCTCATGGCCAGATTAAATTCCCGATAATCATTTGATTACAGCTGCTTCGAAGTACACACGAGGGCTTCTAATTACATCAAACAGCTCTTCACTCTCCCAGAACGCGTTTCCCGCTTACATATGTAAAAGGCAGATGCATATATACTCGGCGACGACTTTTGTTGGCACCGAAGCGAGAGCTACGGAGGTGGAATTCTGCACATGTATCACACTCGGCGACAGCTTTTCTTGACATTGGAGCGAAGGCTACGGAGGCGGGGCCTCCGCACATTTGTGTTACACTTCAAGTAGTCCGGCAGCTTGCAGCCGATTTCGGTTCCAGTTTCGGTTTTCGCTTGCTCGCTACGCTAGTGTGTTTATTATAGCAAAATGTACGCATGCAAAATGGGAACGTCAAAGCTAAACTTTGATGAAAGTGCATACATGCAGCTAGTTACTGTGCTGTTTATATACTGGTACATATAAAATTTTTCGTTGTTCAGAACGTTTTCCCAGCATTATTCAGCCTTTATAACAGTGAAGTTTAGGTTGCGTGTTCAGCCCAGTATATACGGGTTCGCGCCACACGTGATCGAATGTTAACGTTTACGGTATTGAGCCCTGGTACAGGCGAAATGGAAGGTCGGTTGCGGCACGATCCGGCCACGGGCCTGTCTTGTTTCAGTTTTGCTGTATTCGGTTTACGCCCTCGAAGGCTGTCAGCAATGATCGGCGCAGACTGCGCCTCAGTGTTCGAGAAGCCTCACAATTGTTGTAGATTGTTGTTAAGATTGCGCGCAAGACGCGAACAGTGAAGCTTATTTCAGGGCTTGCGCGGCCACCAGTGATAAGGCTGGAAAGTTCGATGCGTGATGTATAAAAGACGGCGCGTCCCAACGATGAGCAGCTTTTCCACGGCCGATGCTGTGCTCGCCGCTGCAAGAGCAAGCAGCAGACGCAGCCGGCGTGCGGAAAACGTGGTGCCGTCCAAGAAATAAAAAAGAAAAAAAAACTAGGGCGCACGATAACTTCTCTTCCATGAACAGTGTCCCATACTTGTTCTATCCTTATAATGAAGAAAGTTTTATTTATTTGGGCCAAGTAGCCATTAGAATCAGAAAATAAAATAGGTACTATTTCCTGGCGCGCGCGCATGCAGGCGGTTCGGCTCTATAGCTTCCACAGTGCTGTCAAGAAAAGCTGTCGCCGAGTATACACGTAGTGGTGCGATTTGGCGCGCGTCTCTTAACGCAATGGAAAGTGACGGGAGCGCACAAATCAGCGTTTCATGTAGACGCAGACGCCGCTTAGCATTTGAGGTGCATGTAAAAAAGCGAAACTTTCTCGTACGTTCAAAAATATGAAATCACAACGAATAAGTTCACGTAAATACGACAATCGTAATGGTGGGAGCTGCGTCCTGTTTTCAATAGCTCCACGTAGAAAATGAAGCGGGATATTTTAAATTTCACAGTGAAAATACGGGTGCGGTTGTGAAACTACATTCACTGGCGGTAGGATGCCCGCAAACTGGCACGGTCTTTTTTTTTTTTTTGCTCCAATGCCAAGCATACTTGTCGCCGAGTATAGTAACGCGTTAGTACATGTGCTGGCTAAACTACAAAAGCTTCATCAACCGGCAGTGCAGCCTTTCGAAAAATTATTCCTACAAAAGCTTCAAAATTGTGCTTGAAAAGACTGTAAAACCAAAAGAAGGCCGCCCTGAAGCGTAGAGAAAGGGAGAGATGAAGGAGAGAGGCAGGTAGTTTAACCAAGCTAGGGTTGGTTGCCTACCCTAAACGTGGGAAGGGGAAAGTAGTAATTCCGTTCTGATAGCATTGCTTCGAATTTAGACATCTGGCCACATAAGTAGGTGCTTGGAAAGCAAGTGTGTCGTCTCCACATCGCAGCACTCTCAGTCCGTATTATCGTCAGAAGGCAGTGTGTCCTCTTGTGAAGAAAATACGTATCAAGCTGCAAGACCAGGCCCCTTGTCTTAGAGTGCTCAGATTCATGTATCTTTGCATGTAATAGCGCAACACAGAATATCAACTGTACTGCCGGAGGTTGTTTTGTAGATAATTAAAAATAATGTGTTGTGGTCATTCAACAACAATGGTCTTCTTTTCACAAAACACACTTACGCAAAAATTCACCCGGCCTATTTGAGCATAATGAGATGAAGTATGACTTATAATGTCTTCCCTTAAAGTTGTGTTGTAATATTTCTCGCTTTGATGTTCTCGCTGCACAAAGAAACGAGCCTCGTTTTCTCACGTATTTGTTCGCCGGTGAGCACTGCAAGTGGTTGCCGCAAGGCATCACGCACTTTCTAGCACAATGCACGTCAGACCGGTCAGCCCTTGGCGTTTTAAGTGTTGGCGAAAACAGCCGGCTTTATCTAGTGCGATTGCGCACGCACACACCACCATCTCAGAGGTCGGCTCAAGGTTGTTCCTGCACCCAGAAAGAAGCCCAGCTTTGAAACGTAATGATGGAGTGTCGGCTTCATTTTTTAGGTTGCTTCACAGCCTTACTGCCTTTTTCATTGATGGTTACAGAGTCCCTCTCTGAGTTTCAAAAGATCGACGGAAGTGGGCATTTGAATGAGAAAGGAAACGCTGCCAAATAAAAAGAAAAGAGGGAAAGTGTTGGTTGGTAAACAGGGTCTTTCATTTCGACCTTGACAACGAGCGCATTATAAAACGCGAGGCACCCTCTGGAACAGAAGGTGTGTTGTACGAGAGAGAGAAGAACGGGAATTACCTTTCGGCCACGCTTTGGGCTCGCACGCGCTCTCGTTTTGATTTGTTCCGCTCTCATTCTTTCTTGCTGTTCTTGAGCCCTCTCATTGTAGGCCCGTGTGCTCAGATTTGGGCACACGTTAAGGAACCCCAGGTGGTCGAAATTTCCGGAGCCCTCATTTACGGCGTCTCTGATAATCATATGATGGTTTTGGGACGTTAAACCCCACATATCAATCAATCAATCAATTGAGCCCTCTCGTTCTCACAGTGGACGGAGAGCAGAAATAAAAGAGAAACAAACTACGTGCACGTGCACGAAAGGTATAACCAGCAAGAACTTTACTGGTTGCTCGACTGCTTATCAAGCAATGATGAATACTAGCTTTCGGAGATCAGCACAAAATGACAAAGAATTGATCGTGAACTGCTGTCTCCTCCGCTATAGTGCCAATAAGTGGTTGCACTAGCACCATCACGAACTGTTCTGTGATCTTTGTCGCTAATAATATTGTTGGCCTCGTGCCTCGGTCTTTCTGGCAGAGCTATACCTATAAAAGGCCAGCGTTCCGCGACACCAGCCTTTAACATGACGCGTGCGTGCAGCTCTAAAATAACCGCCCAAGCACTCCGTACGAATGGTTGACCACCGAAAGGTGAAACGTGCTGCCCCGGTGTTTTGTAGTGCCGGGTCAACCCAACGCGCTACTGAAGCCTTTCACAGTGATGTCTTCCATATTGTTATGCCAGAGGCGTGGTCCTCATTCGGGAGCGCTTCTTTCCACGAGAACGAGCGCAGTTCCGGCGAACTGCCCCGGCGGAGTTGGAGCTGATTCCTGCAGGCCCGAGGGCAGCCACGACACTGTTCAACAGCAGCCACGAGTTAGACCATCATCGGCTACTTTGGAAGGGTGAGTGCCCAACGTTTACTCCTCATGTCGCCAGGAAAGTGCTTTATGTTTTGTTTGTTATAATTTAATATTCACGTGCTTTAAACCACGAGATTATTTTAGAGTACGGTGAATATCCGCAGTAGTGCATGATGATTGACGAGACCACGAAGCAGCAGTACCTTGTGCAGAGCCTCCTTGAAATTTGTGGAGCATAGGGCTTTTCACCGGGTTCGCTAAAACTAGGGAAGTGATTCTCTAGGTGATGCGGGCAGAGAATGTGATGGCCGAGGAAGCTGACAAGTGTTGGGAGCTCATTTGGGAGCAAAAGCAGAAGGCCGATGAACGAGATGCGGAGAAACGACGCGAAGAGCGAGAGGCTAAAAGTTGCAAACAGCGTGAGGCCGAAGAGAGTCACGAAGAGCGAAACGCCGAGCAACGTTATGAAGAGCTCAAAGCTCAAAGACGGGAACAGTCGGAGGCCGAGGAGAGTCCCATAAGGAGAGAACCTTCACTCAAAATAAGAGAGCTTGATTTTTACAAGTCAAGCATTTAAGTCGCAGCAAGCGAAACGCCAGCTCCTGAACTTGCAGATAGGTGAGAAAGTCGCGCATTTTCTCGATGATTTTGAAGTTGTTTGCTCTAAGGTTGGTGTTAACCGCGACATTTTGGGGGAGAGACTCGTTACGTTGTTGCCCTCAATATTGCGCGCATTTTGCATTGCTTACGCTCTGAGGAAGCAGGAGACTTTGGTCGTGCTAGATATGCTTTGATAAGATATCTTTTTTATTTCAAGTTCTGCTGGAATTCAGAGCCATAGTGACAGCACTGAAGCGCGTCGTAAGGCGCCAGAGGTAGATGCCCGCCAAAAAGAGCGAGGGAATGAGGCGCGAGCGCTGGAGGATGACGCGCGCTGTATAGAACGATGAAGGCTGAGGCCCGTCGCGTAACACTTGAAGATGACGCTTGCCAAAAATTGTTAGATAAAAAGGAAAGACGGAAAGCGCAAGAGGCTGAGGCCCGTCGCTATGCGCAAGCCGCTGAAGTGCGTCAGAGAAAGCTGGATCTGAGCAAAGTCGCTAGGCAGCTGACGTTGAGTCCCGTCCCAAGGTGCAAAACACCGAAGTGCGTAGAACAGAGTCGGACACTGAGGAGCTTGACGAGAAGTTAGAGGTGGAGGCCCATTGGAAACCACAGAACGCAGAGGCGCATCGTAAAGCACTAGAGATGGAGCCGGTTCGCAGAGTGCGTGATCAAGATGAATCGCGTCAAAAAGAGCTTGAAGACAAGGTTTGAGCAGTATGTGCGTGACGAAGCACTAGAGAATGAAGCTCGTCAAAGAGAGCATGAGGCTGACTTCGAAGACCATTGAACAAGACCTATTCACCATAGTGATAGACCCCTACTAATCTGGAACACTCTATAGGTGGGTGCGTTGGCTCTAAAGGCGTCGGAATTCCTGTTCTGTCACAGGCGGAGACCGCTAGCAACGAGCCCGAGGAAAAGCTAGCTAACGAGTATGGAGTTTTGGCAGTACTTGTCAAAGGCAGCACATTTGGGAGTAAGTGTGTCGAGGCTGCCAGTATTGCGGGAAGTCCCGACAAAAAGAGGCGTAAGCGTAACGCGGTAAAGACGAGAGGCGCCAAGGGCGCTAAAGCCACTGTTACATGCCGTGACGTTATACGTCAAGACTTCAAGTTCAAGCTTAGGCGTAGGATCACGAAAGGGCCCTCTAGAAAATGTTCAAAGCTTATACCGTCACTGAGATCGAGATTAGGCGGGAAGCGCGTCGAGGAAAACCAAATTTCCGGGAAATTCAGACGCCGAGATCACCGCCTAGTCTCACCTTTTTCAATTGCGCATAGATGCAAGCAAGTGGGGAAACGTTGGAAGCGCTTGAGCTGTAACACAAGTGGTTGTTCCCCACCATGGCGAAAGGGTCACTTGTAGAGTGGGTGGGGTGAACGATCCAGGGCAAATGCCCCTTTCTTCGAGTTCAGCGCTGTGGGTCAAATGTCGCTGCTACTGAGTTCGGCGAACAGATTGGTTTGTCGTCCCTTTGTCAAGACCGCAACTCTCGAAAGCTATGGAGTGTGCGATTCCCCGGAGTTCGTCTGAGAGGGTGCCGTCTTGCCATTACTAAGAATGGTTCTTGTATTCAGCTTTAGGAATTATTTTTATTGTTTTGTCATCTGCCGATGAGCAAGGAATGCGTCTTAATTTTCGTAAGTTTCACTTTCCTTGTCGTGAAAAAAGCAGACATTGATATGTTTGTTTGATTACATTTACTAATATTTCGAAAGGTAACAGTTCGCATGTCTTATTTTAACAGAGAAGGCTGAGTAAGAAGCCCCTGTTTAAAATACCATCTGTGTTTAACATTACGTGTTAGTATGCGCGTCAATATAGGTTTACCTTTAGCTTTGTTTCACATAACGCATGCAATTTTGAGTCTTATTTTCTTGTTTTTTTCAAGCGTGCTTTCTCTTGCCGTGATGATCATTGGCTGTCCGCATTGAATGAGAGCTAGTCGGAGGACTAACTTTGTTATGTTTAATGGTACGACGTTTGCAAGCGACGCCAAAGTCCGTGATTGAGAAGTGCTTGGTATTCTAAAATGTAGCTTCGGGGCAAAATTGTGTCATCTTCAGCAGCTTCGATAATCCACATTCTGCTTATATCACAATTGAGAATCTGTTGGTTTTAGCAGTATCATGCACTGACACTTAGCTAAAGGTGTGTCCGCATTGTGTATTCCTCCTGAGATACGTTGCTCGAGATGCTATCTATTAGCTCAGCTTAATCTCAAGGAAATATTTGTTTCTACATCAACATTTGGAGGGCGCTTGCTTGGGCCAGAGTTGTTTGGCTTTGTGCTCGACTCCGTCGTTCTAGTGAACCTTTGCCGGGCGGTGAATGTCTCCATGGCCGGAGAGTGGAACGGATACAGTTCTCAATGGTCAACCAGCATCCCTCCTTCCGAGCCGTGCTAGACGGCTCAAAACTCCGGATGCATTGTCCGGTGGTGGGAGTGCTGTGATGCCAGAGGCATGGTTGTCATTAGGGAGCGCTTCTTTCCTCGAGAACAAGCGCCGTTCTGGTGAACTCTTCCCCCCCCCCTTCTAGCGCCACCTTCCACGCAGACGGCGGTGACCCACGTGCAGTTCCGGGGAAGCTTTCGCCTCCTCCGCCGAGCTACGTGCAGTTCCGAGGAAGGCCCCGCAGACAGTGGTGAGCCACGTGCAGTTCCGGTGAAAGGTGCGCCACCTCCATCGAGCCACGCGCAGTTCCGGGGAAGGCTTCGCCTCCTCTTCTAAGCACCGGGAACTCGTCTCAGAGAAAAGACCAAAACGTTATTTAAAGCCATGCCGACCTACAGTTTGAGGATTTTCGCCCCAGCCGACGTCGTCGTACTGGCCGACTCTGTACAAACTATAAGCTGCTGTAGTAAACATTGCTATTTACAAAACCACTGCCTCCCTATTTAACCCGTGGACGAAGTCTTCAGGTACTTGCACTCGGCTGCTCGCCACTCTTGGTTACTACTACCATCGCGACACAGCGAAGTCATAATAGTGGTGGTAGCAGTCAGATGCCATCAAACCCGATATTCCAACAGTGGTTGGCAGCTTCGGGATACGCTACCCCAGTCCTCAACGTTTTGCTGCTCTGTTGAGGCTCAATTGCTTCTTATGGAGGCTAGGCACATGTTTGGCTTGGATTTACCACACTGTTTACTTCATGCAACTCATTGTGACTCACATGGTCAAGGGGGTGGATGAGTGTAGTGAACGGTTAAATGCGTTTCATAATGCGTTAATCACAGTGGTTGTTCTTGAACCACAAGTGGTCACAGACGTCGCAGCCGAAGCCAAAGTGCCGCGCAGAAACACCCACCGAAAGCGGGCGTTCACTCGGGTGAACAATTTTCCGCAACCATCACGTTGACGCACAATGCCACTTCTTCAGCGTTTAGTTTCCTTTTTTCGTTCTTCAAGAATCACGCATTCATAGTTGCGTTTGTTGCTGTTGCAAGCGCTTGTCACCGCAAGCTAACTTGATGGCGTGGTTTGCAGGATTCGCCCACCACCAGCGCTTGCATTCCAGCTCACTTTTTAGCGGGGCTTGGAAGGCTATCAGATCTTCGGTACGCTGTTGCTGCAGGCACTCGGCCTCCATGACCTCTTTTTGTTCCCGTACTGCACCATCGGCCCACCAAATGCGAGCTCTCTTGCGTTTTCAATGTCGGCGCTCTTCTGGAGTTGTCCGTGGCGTATCCTTTTGGAAGGTTTCAGAAGAAACTGGTCCGCGCGTGCTCGGTGCCATGGGTGCGATGAGATGGACGACGTCACTCACAACGCAGCCAACGGCACGCGTGCTTGTGTATGACGCTGAGAAAGACTTAACTGACTGGACAGCTAATGCAGACTGCTCATGACACCACTGCCAGACACCTTTTTGTTCTTCCTAGCTATATACAGATTTTGCAGTAAAGCTTTACTTTCTATTGTAGAAACATAGGTTACTAGTAAAAAAACACAAGGAAAAAAACTGGCAGATCCCACGTACAGTGGGAATTGATGATATGCGAAGCACGAATAATAAATGTTGATATGTCACTTTAAAATCAGCGCGACGATACGATCGTGGAGGTAAATTAGGCCGTACATGACTTCCGTGTCATGATTATCATGTTTGGTTGTGTGGTTTACCTTCGTCATCTATTTACGTCACGTGATACTAAGTTTAGTATATGTGGAACTAGCAAAACGGCTGCCAGCACGCTATGAGCATGGTATTTTGCCATGTTGTTATATAACACGCATCTCATGATTATCACGTTTGCACCAGTGACATACCTTCGTCAACCAATCACGTACTGTAGTACCAAATTTGGTATATGTGAGCGCCGCGAGCGCATCATGAGCTTGGCATGTAGTCATGTTTTTACATGACACGCATGTCATGATTTTCATGTTAGGGTCTGTCGCTTGTGTTCACCATGCAATCATGTTATACCATACCAGTTTTGGCAACATGCCATGTGAATGAAACCATCGCAAGAGCTGCAGGGCCATGAAATGTAAATCATGACATTCATGACATACATATCATGATTTTCATGTTATAACAAGTCAAACATGTTATTCATACAATCATGTCATGCCATACTAAGTTTAGTATTGATACCATAATTGAAACGGCCAGGAAATCTAAAAGTCGTAGGCGGCTAGATAAATAGATAGATAGACAGATAGATAGATAGATAGATAGATAGATAGATAGATAGATAGATAGATAGATAGATAGATCTTGTTGGCCCTTCAGCCTCATATATTCGTAAGTAAGACCTTAAGCTTCGGATGGTTGGTGTGAATTGATTCATAAGTATTAACAGGGCATGCAAAGTATGAAGTAGGACAGAACAAACATAAACAGGGTGCTCAAGATCTCGGTTTATTCTTTTCCATTCGTGGTTCTTGCATTCCGTTAGAACTTTTTATATTGTATAGGACATACGCCATATTATATTGTATGCGTGGAAACAACAAGACTGAGGTGAGATTAATGAGCTCCAGTGGACGCTGGTGTAAACCATCTTTTGTAAGAATGCTTATGATGAAAAAATGAAATACGCCACCAGGGGCCAATGGTTTGTTATTTGTGCTTCTATACGTGTATGTAGATGGTCGTATATGAAGGGCAAAAAATTGAAGTGTTGAAATCACTCATACCAACCTTTACATATCAAGCTGCACTATGACTGAAGAAGGTGAAAATATTTATTTATTTTACATTGAATTCCAACGAATATAAAATGTATTGTCCACTTTCACGTTTTAGTCATGTGAAGTATGCTTCTAAAATAAGTATTGCGTTCTTTTAGGTGCCAAAACTACGACATTATGATGTGTGGCCTCGTGTGGACTCTGAATTATTTTCGATCAATCACTCAGTACCCTACAATAAAGCGTGTACTCGGGCTAATTAGTGCATACTAGAACAACTGTTTGGAACGTAAAGCTCCGTACATTATCAGAACATTTGCGTGACAATGCAACGAATGGCACAGACTACATTTGTTTGCCCCCTTATTTGATATGTTGACCTACTCTTCCAGGATTCAACAAGTTTTGTTTTGACGCAACTATAGGAGAGATTTTGAACATGGGTAAAGGATCAAAACAATCGTGTTACAAACATTTAGTGTGTGTTGCGTAATGATTGTAGAAGACTTCTGCAACACGTTGCACGTGCATATAAGGTCGCATGGAAGACACAGTCACGCTGTTTCAAACATCTGCACAGCACTTCCAAAAAGATGAACAAACATACACCTAATGTAGCTAACCCATCTTCCCTTAATGCGGTGCGCTACAAATAATTCGCGTAGCATTGTGTCAACAGTTCTACCAACTTTTTTGCTCTCTCGCATCAACGACTCACGCTTACTTGTAATTCAACATGTAGGCTGAAGCTTCATTTTTCAATGAAAGACCATGCCCCGAAATTCAGTCCTCGACACAGCATAAAATTCTGTCTCTGCCATACAACGGCCCCAGAAAAAGAAATTTAGTCATCAAAGCAACGAATATCTTGACACGAAGATGCGTGTGCTCTTTGTTGCTAAGACAGATCTAGCATTAACGACCAGATCTGGCCACCACCACCAACACTGCCTTACACGATAGCCGGGAAATAAGAAAATAATCGAAAGATAACGCTTGCAAAGCGAATAAGTATGTACAAAAAGGGTTTTTCACAAGTCGCAAAAGACAACAAAAACCATATAAACATATTTCTTCACATCTGCTTCCCGGACCGCAATGACAGTTGATGAACATTGATGGTTAGCGCGTGGACCCAGCAAATCCTCGTTCCACTGCACAATGTCCCGGATTTTCGAGTTCTCGGCTGAATCACTGTTTCCAACGAACCGCCCTCAAGCCACGCGTATAATGTAACCTTCTACGCAGAACCAGCAATTTCACGAAGTCCCCCCTCAGATTCTGCCGTTACGTTTTTCTTCCCATCTTATATCGGTTGCTCTCCGAAACATTCACTTTAGGGTGAAGAAGGAGGCTTGAGGCACTGACCCACGTCGACCTCTCTTCGCATTTTCCAAAAATGTTTATTTCTCTCTCCCCCATTGTTCCCTTAAGAATAAGTTGGGAATAGTCGTTTCAGTTATGGCTGCTCTAATGTGTTATAATGCATGGTATTTTACTAGCAAAATGGGATTTACGTGGCAATTTATGAAAGGTGCCACACTACAGAGTAAAACCAAGACACCAAAGAAGCACAGTAGAGTTGCCTACCCTGTAAGTAGTATTACAGGCACGCAAGTTATTCTATGTGATTTAGTCCGTAAGTGGAAACCTACTTTTTTCTTTCTTTTTACTTTTAGATTTTTTCCTGTCCTCAACAGAATTTGACGTTCTCCTGTAGTTGATAGACAGAAACTTATATTGCGAGAAAATGCGAAAGGGAGTTAAAAATAACATGTTACTTTACTAACAACTTCGAAATAAAGAAGATTCTACTAGCATAGCCCCCCATTGTTTTTACTTATTTGCAAGTCAAATTTACTTTCCACGCGCATTGAAACATGGATGTGATCGTTCGGATCAACCGCAAGCCTGTAGCGTCTTTTTTGGGCTTGCAACATGACAGCTAGGGGTCTATTGTTTACTTTCCGCATTTTCAATCTCTGTTGCAATTTTTTTTCAGGCAATAGGCGCTATATTATTTGTTCATAGCTATGTGTTTCCTCTGTACTTTCGATCTGCTCCCCGTTTGGCCAAATTGATTCGCCATTTTTTTGCCCTCATGTAAATGGCATAATGGAAAGACTGAAAAATACGAACAGTTGTCTTGTCGCTTCATCACGTTTCCGCAATGCTGAACCCGTACCACCTTACCGAACCCTCAGTCCTACTTTCAATCTGCTTTTTGATAATGTTCCTTGTTATTTCACATGGAGACTTTGCCCGGTACAAGCTTACAGTGCGCGTAATCTTGGCGCGGTTTTTATGTGCACAACAAGGCAAAACTTAGCTTTGTTTAACAGATAAACAATCACTCAAGGAGCTCACGATATGCGCATGCTTAACTCTTATGACAGCATGACAGCAGAATTTAATTTTCCGCAATCTTCAGACTGTAACAGTGTCACGTTGCTAGACTGCCATTCCCTTCACATGGTTCCTCAGAACACGAAAATTGCGTCTGAAATAGAACAAGAAATGAAATAGTCTAAAGTATCATTTTCTACAGGCAGTCCTCGTATTCTGATAGACCGTGTGAAGGAGATGGCAGACTACACTATTACAGTCTGAATAACGCGGACGGAAGGGCCGTCGGTGTGCGACACATCGAAGATGTCAAGGCACCCGAAGTCGTAGGACCTAATACCTCTGCGACGACGATAACAGATCCCGATGCCTCACAATACTACAAGGACATCATGGTTAGTTTACCCGAGATCCTCAACCTATATAGAAGAACGCGACGACGTCACCCACCACCCCACATGCAGCTAGAGAGATCTGAGGCGTCTTCAGACAGACACATTTGACAATCTCCGACACCTACATAGACTGTGTACTTCACTCCACCCGTCACCCGGCTGTGCGTGGTGTAGCACGAGACAGCCGACATGGCGCTTGTACTATGGGAGTGCATGTACGGTGTTCGCCGCCACTACTCGGATGAGCCTGAGTGTACCTCACGACGACTAGCTGAGCATGGCGAGCCGCGTTTCTCAGCCAACGTGCAGTGGACCAAATCTGGGCTTTCCAGCAAACCAGGGCTATCGCGGAGGTCATAGCACGATGCTCCGTGGACGATGGATCCTGGAGGTCTAGGCCGGGCCAGTTATTTCTCGTTGGATCTTTATAAAGTTTATTACCTACCTATCTACCTACAGCCTTTCTAGTTGATAGTGAGTGATTACTTAGTGAATCAGGCTGCCTAGCGTCTCATCTCCAGATGCTTACAAAAATTCCTAGATTCAACAAAAAAGACACCAACTCCCTGAAGGTCGGAGTGCACTCTATTAAAAATTGCTGTTGGGCTAGTTGGCGTATGTCTGACTTAAATAGTGAACTTCACGCCAAAACAAGTCTACACAGAATAAACACATAGACTGAACTGGCGCTCACTTACAACTTCTTACTTCTTGCGGAAAGAGTCTATTATAAACCCACATCTCGCCAGCACATGCACAACATGCTCGTGCCGTCGCTTACGTAATCACGTTATCGGACACATGCTCTCTTGATAACGTGCTTCTAACTAATACAGGTTGAGCGACGTTTCGCTAACACAATAACTCATTTTTTTATGTGATAGGCCTTCGAAATACCCGCCTACCTTGCTTTTTACTTTTTCCCATGGATCCTCATAAGCGTGAATATTGCAATTTCTTGACTTCGGACTTCTTGATATGGCAAAAGAACTTCAAAAAATCAAGAGAGAGGCACTGGATTTTCTTCTTACAGCAAAAGAAGCACTAACCAAGCGTTCAGTTATAGGTATTGCCAGTGTAAAAAAATCATGACAAAGAAACTTCAGCCGCTTTCTTTTAAATAAAAACCATAACATGCTTAAAGTTAGTGATCTATTCGTTATTAAGAAGTCTGAAGATTTCGTTGAGTATCTGCAGGGTAACCGTAATAATGGTTTCACATTCTCAGTAGACATTCAGAATTTATTTCATTCAGTGCTGGGTGAGGCTCTCTTTAGGAAAGGGATGACCTGCATTGATGAGCGTGGAATTGTTAACTTTCAAGGTTCAGTAGGCATGCTTCTAGATAGGTTTTTATCATTGCTAGAAGCCTCTCTTGCCTCCACCTTTGTGTTTAATGCGGGCGAAATTGATCTGCAGCGTCAATAAATTTGCATCGGGTCATGCGTTGCTGCTTTGTTGTGCAACATTTATCTTTCACAGGTTGACGAAGCACTGGAGAAAATTTTTGGCAATGAAATGGTTGTTATATTTTTAAATACGTGCACGACTTCATGATTTTAGTAAAAAATGGATGATTCTGTAGAACGTAAAAAAATACCCGGCTGAAGCACGTAAAGATAAGGAATGGCCGGAGATGTTACCCTATATTCATAAGGTTATACAAACAACCTAAAAAAGCTGGCAAGTTGGCATGATGTACCGCTGGTGCGCGCCGCCTCAAACAAACTGGCGCAGTTGTGCCCTCGCATCAATGAAAGTCATGCTCAACAGCTGGCAGGCTACAAAAAATGCATGCGCGGCTGTTCACGAAGTGCGCCGCTGTAGTGGCTTACGAAATGTCCCTATCATGCGGGAAGAGCTATGTTGGCAACGCGGAGCACTGCGTTAATGATCGAGCGAGGAAACATGCTCTCAAGGCAGAACAAAGACAGTGCGCATTTGTGTGCGCATGCCACTTCATGTAGATGCGCACCATACTTCACGCATATCAGGAATAGTAAAAGCAAGGTAGCACGGGAAGTTTTGGAGGCCTATTACATAAAGAACCGGGGTACTGTGTTAGCGAAACGTCACTCAACCTGTATGTGTCGGAAGCACGTTATCTGGAGAGCATGTTTCCAATGGCTTGGTTGGGTAAGCGACGGCTGGAGCGTGTTTCGCATGTGTTGACGAGAAGGGTGTTTATACAGCCTATTTCCTCAAGGGATAAGCAGTTTTAAGTGAGTGCTGGTTCTGTCAATGTCTTTTCTTCTTCTGTGTGGTTGTTAATTTGGTGCATAAAATGTCAACTTCAAGAACTCAAGAAGTGTGAATGAATTTTGCACACAGAGTGTCGCCGCCAGCGCAAACTAAAGAAGAAAAGGAACGCTGGTTTGCTAAGTTGCAAGAACAGGGCGAATGCACTAAAAGTATGGCGGCAATGTCCACACGAAACATCCACGATTTCCATGACATCTGTTTCTCCGGCGGAAATGAAAGGCGCCATTCAATCCCATATACGGCATCGTCATGACGAAAAAAAAAGAGTGAACAAGCTAACAAGAACGGGATACACTGCCGAGCACGTGCATTCTTTTCTCATAAGAAACAGCTACGCAGTGAGCAGTCTCGTTGCATCGATATATTGCTCATCTGTTTCTGTTTGACGTTTTTGTGTTTTCGTTAGAAGCTGCATTGTGTTCACACATCTGAATGTAAGTACGTTCATGCTACGTGGTTGTTCTGCTCAGAAAACTGTTCGTCATCGCCTTTTTGTTCGCTGATTGTGACGCTTGTAATTCGTGTGCTGGATGAAGAATGATCGTTGAAGCGTAGCGCCGTTTTTCTTCTGGATCGTTCCTCAATCAGAGAACAATCTGGCGCGTGTTGGCCTCTGCAGTTGATTCCCTCCACAAAGCACAGCGTGCGTAGCTGTGTACTCTCCAGCATAGCAGTAGCACCGCATACAACTGTATATGTTTGCTTAATACATGAGCAGAGCATGATTTCGGGTGCAGCACACGCACCGCTTACTATGAGGGCACGGAATAGGAAACACGCGACTCAGCATTGACAGTTTGGCATCGTAGAGAGCTGGCGCAGTGGAAGCCTCGATGCATAGTAGGCGTAATGAAGGGCAGCTTCGGCTGTCCACGAGCTCTTGTCTTATACTTACCAGTGCTACAGCGCTGAGCTACTTTTCATGAAAACTTGAACCTACATTTCACCAGTGACGCAGAGTAACTGCGCGAGTTCTCATTCACCGATTAGTTTTTGTTTCTTTTCGGGTAACCTTATGTCTAATCTATCCGCTCATTATTAGGTGTTTTTCAAGTTTCACTTCTCTCATTTTCGGAAGGAAAAAGGCTACGATCAACTTCAGTCGGTAGTACCGAGAAGCTTGTGGTCCGTATTTGGCTACTCTAGGGCGCTGACAACGTTTACCCGATAAGCTCTAAATCTTACGCCGTTGCAGAGTCTATCACAATTATTTTTAGAGCTTTCTTGAAACGTCGAGATGCTGAACTGAGCCAGTTAAATAGTGAAAACACTGTAAAAGAGGTAAACACCAGCGGGAACCTCTAGAAGACAACAACGATGGGACTAGCTGGCAGTTAAACATGAGAGCAAAGTTCACTAATCTGATTGACAAATTAAAACCAGTTGGCAGTCATCTGAAGCATACGAAGCAAACTTCGTAAAAAGTCAGTACTTCCCACTTTTATCCCGGCTCTAGAGAAGTTATTCTCTTAATCAGCGAAACGTACGCAGCGGCGTATCACTGATGCGTGTGTCCCGTTTTCTTATTATTATGCCCTCAGGATTGCTTGTTTACATTTCGTTTTGCCTTCTCCCGAAGGGTTCCCAAACGACCTCTGAAAACACGAAGAATGATCCTTTCATTCTCGACAAACGTTCTCTCTCTTTGCGGCACAATTCATGACGCCAGCAGTTTGCTCACGGGTCGTCAGGATGAAATCATGTTGGGACTGAACGTTATACGAGAGATACCTGCTGTACAGTGTCTTCTACTCTGTTTGCCATACAGTCGCACGCCCCTTCTGGTTTGTCTCACGCACCAGTAGTGCGCGATAAACGGATTTCACGTTATTTTCTACGTTTGCGACTGCACAAGCGGACATAGCAGCGTGCTGTCGAAAAGCGCGGAATCCATATTGGCTCAACGCTTAGTGCAGCCACTCCGCATGTTTTAGGATCAAGTAAGTTTCGAGGAGGAGGTAGCACTTGCATGAGAGGTAGTGAAGGCGAAAAAAAAAGCGCTGTTTCGCCTTTGGAATAGGTGTGGTTTCGTGGCCTTTTGAAAGGGGTTGGTTGCCAAAACCAAATCGGCAATAATGATCCAATCACGAAACACAGATTCACCCAACACACAAATTTTACGGTGCTCATCTGACCCCTCATTGCGGACGGCGTGGGTGCATGGAAACCACCTCTTCTCACATTATCACGACAGAAGCCGCAAAACAAGCGCAGAAAAATAGAGCGAGAAATAAGCGTTTATTGTCGAAACAGTGTTCCGAGAAATGGAACACCCTGAAGTGGGAGAACTCCTTAGGGCAGGAACCTTCTGGCTCCGGCTGCCCTCTGGACCCTGGCGACGAGTTGTCGCTGCTTTTCCGGGTACTTGACGGCGAGCTTGACCTCTCACGTTTTCTTTAGTCAGTCATCATTCGTTCGTTTTTCTTGATTCCCGATCGTCTCCAAAGAGGTGCATATTGTGCTTTCCATAGCACTGGTACCTATGTGTCAATGTGTCCGGTACGTTGCCGAGTGGGCACACGTAGCAATATTTCGTTGGCCAGAGGCGCTTAATTAGTTAATCAATTATTCACTTTAACACCTAGGCATATACAGGGCCATGGTTTTGTAATTATACGACATCTGCATGAGTTCGGTACTTTGGCCCGTGTGAGCAACTAGACTACGAAATCAGCCGTACTCGCCGCAGGGCACATGAGAAGGGGGCATATCATTGTTTGTTAGTGGACATCAAGTAGAATCCCATCTTGTGGTCCACGTCCGCGTCTTTTGTTTTATACGTTTGCAATTTATGACTGTATCTTAACAACTAAGGGTAAAATATTGCAAATCATTTGCCTATAGTTGATTTGCGCATACAACGGCAAAACAATTACTATGTGCAAGTATATTGCAACGCATGCGTATGTAACCAATAAACTAAAACGGAAATAAAGCACGATGTCAGTGAATATACCTCTGCGGCTGCGTCCTCAATAACAAAAACT
This sequence comes from Rhipicephalus annulatus, assembly GCA_013436015.1. Taxonomy (NCBI): domain Eukaryota; kingdom Metazoa; phylum Arthropoda; class Arachnida; order Ixodida; family Ixodidae; genus Rhipicephalus; species Rhipicephalus annulatus. Next base: position 180,439 of record WOVY01010772.1, read on the forward strand.
TACGTCTGATGCCTCGTGCAGCCTTATCTTTCGAGCGATGAGAAGCAGCATGCATGACACATATGCAAAGATCCACGAACACATTTGATGAACAATAATTACTGCCTCCATATCACCGTTGTTAGGTCTCCTGTTTTCTATTGAATGCGAAGCATTTCTTAGCGAACTTCAGTGACATTACGCATGTCTATCTATCTATCTATCTATCTATCTATCTATCTATCTATCTATCTATCTATCTATCTATCTATCTATCTATCTATCTATCTATCTATCTATCTATCTATCTATCTATCTATCTATCTATCTATCTATCTATCTAGCCGCCTACGACATTTAGATCTCCTGGCCGTTTCGATAATGGTATCAATACCAAACTTGGTATGGCATAAGAAAACTGTATGAAGAACATGTTTGACTAGTCATAACATTAAAATCATGACATGGGTGTCACGAATGTCTTGATTTACATTTCATTACCTGCAGGTCTTGCGGTGGTTTTGTTCACATGACATGTTGCAGAACTAGTATGGTATGCCATGATTGCATGGCGAACACAAACGACAAACCCTAACATGAAAGTCATGGCATGCGTGTCACGCAACATGGCTACATGTTAAGCTCATGATGCGCTCGAGGGTATTTTGCTAGCGTCACATATACCGAATTCGGTATTACGGCATGTGCATGGATGACGAAGGTATCTGACTGGTGCAAACAGGATAATCATGAGATGCGTATCATATAACAACATGACTACATGCTACGCTCCTGATGCGCTGGCGCCCATTTCGCTAACTTCACTTGTACCAAATTTGGTATTACGGGACGTGAATGGATGATAAAGATACGATACTGGTGGAAACGTGATAATCAGGAGATGTGTCATGTGAGAAACTGACTACATGCCACAGTTAAGGCGCCAATTCACTTTGACATGACACGGTGCGCGTGCTCACCGGCGTTCGTTTCGTCGCGTCACGCCGGCGTTGCCACGCCAGGCAACCCGTCCTGCCATATACTCGCAGGCGCACGCCGCGCTGCGTTGCTGCGACGCATGCGCGTCTCAGCGCGTCCGGCGTCCCTCCGTCACAAAAAGAGGGAGATGCAGTGTTGTCTGGGTAACGCATCGGCGCGAAATGCAGCACGTCGCATTTTGCGCGGGTGCCTTCGGGCTGTGCCGACGGACGCTGCTCGCGCCGGTCGCGCCTGGCGTCAGACTATAGAGTTCTCGCGTTTTCCTAACGTAGCGTCTCTGTGCCCAGTTTGCGCGTGCGTTAACGCTACATTGGAGTATATTGGGTCCTTTATGATGCGCTCGCGGCCGTTTTGCTAGCTCCACATATACCAAATTTGGTGTTACATGACGTCAATGAATGACGAAAGTATATGACTGGTGCAAACATGATAATCCTGACACACGTGTCATGTAAGAACATGCCAACATACCACACATATCGTGCTCACGGTCGTTTCGCTAGCTCCACATATACCAAATTTGGTATCACGTGACATGAATAGATGACGAAGGTAAGCGACACATCCAGACATGATAATCATGACACGGAAGTCATGTACGGCATGATTTACCTCCACCTCGTAACGTTGTACTGATTTTAAAGTGACATATTAACATTTCTCATTCGTGCTTCGCATATCAGCGATTTCCACTGTGCGTGGGATCTGCCAATCTTTTTTTCTCCCAAAGTGTAAATTAACCGACCGGGTTTTTGCCAGCTGTCATCGCTCTCTCTCTTTGAACCATTAGTCCACTGAATTTATAGTGTCTTGTTGCAAAACAGACCACTCCCTTCTTTCCGGAGGGTACGATCACGACCTGTCAGTTACGTCCACGCATGTTGCAAGCATATATCGCCATCACGCAGTGCTGCGAGTGCAGTGCGCTATGTAAGCTCACACTCGAAACAAAAGAAACAACCGACTAAACTACTTTCGGTTACAGGTGTTGCGCGTACGTCATAAAACTGCGACGTAAGTTCCTCGTACATGCCTCCAGAGGCGGTGCAATGGCCCACGAATTTCTCACGACTAAGACTCACGGCGCTCAAGACCTATTGTTTTACGGCGTCACAGACCCACCAGTGAGGGGACAAAGCAGCGCCTGAACAGCGGCAGCAGAAGCAACGCTCGCCGCTTCACTGCAACAAGGGAGCACCGATCGGTAGCCGTCGTCAGCCAGCTCGCTCGCTTTCAGTAAACTCGAGCGCGCACGTAACAAGGCAGCGACAATCGCTCGGCCAGCGTAACGCCTATGAAGGGGGTGGCACCACTGAACTGCCGTCTACTGGCGAGCGGACGAGTCCGTACGGGCAGCCGGGAACAATCACTGGCTAGCAGCAGGGGCTTTCTTCGTGACCAGTTCCGGCGTACGGAAACGAAGAGTAGTGCGTGGCGATAGGAAATAACATTACCGCGTGCGTTCGGCAATACAAGCTAGGGCGCCGTTGTGTTCGAAGTGCCTAACCCACGATGCAAATGCAGAGGCGATGAAAGCAGAAGCAAACGCGGCCTTCCGTATTACAGGGTTTCAATTCCTTGCTTCTTTAGTTTCTGCGGGACATATTGTTTCTCCGAACACAAGAAATATAAAACTGTCTAGCCTCTTACCCTCCCGACTTCGGTGAGCGGGGTCCTGTAGGTGCGTTGCACGTAGCAATTCTGTCTGGTTCAGCGCAATATCTGTGGTGGTGAGTGAATTTGCGAACTGTTCCGTACATCTTCTTCTGAAACAATGCATGTGCCTCTTCTCCGGCTCTAAGGAGGCAATGAATTAATGTAAATTAACCTTCGCGTAATGGGCCTTGTACGTATCCGAGATTCTATATCTTCAAACACCACTGGTGTTCGGTCTCTTATGTTTATAGCTCTTCGTGAGAAAGGAGTGTGAGGTGACATTTGAGGGCTAGCCTTCATGAGATTTCTCACGCAACCAACCAATGTAGTCACTACCTGGTTAGATTAACCCTAATCTACCCTATTCGTCCTGAGCGACTTGCTTTATTAGCACTTCACCTGCGCGCACTCCTAGGTTCACCAAGCTGTTTTGCAAATAAAACATTTTTTTGCTACAATGTGTTGCTTCTTATCACTTTTTTGGAATAGGTGAGCTGTTATATCACTTGGCAGCTCAAGGACTGAGAGAAGCGCTGAGATCAATTCGAGTATGACTGATTTTTGTGCCACAAAATCTCCGCGAACGAGCTTTACTGTACACTAACCTCCTCCATCGGGACTGCAGCACACGGCACCACAGAAGACTAGAGCTACACTAGTTAGCACCTTATAATCTACCACAGACGGTATAGCATTTCGTCACCCCCATTCCATTCTTTGTATAAGACAATTAGCGCAAGTGCGTTGCAGTCCATGCACTACCACCACCAGCGGAATGTCACGGTGCTCAGCCGTTCCAAGCATTGTTTTCTCTCTCATGTGTGTAAGCCTATACTTACATCACGTAGAAAATGACTGCGTTTATAGCTTTTAATTCTGCAAGAAATCAGCACAGATCAAGCACCGAGTGCACGCTCGAAGCGTTCGCCGCGCTCTGTTGTGCGTGCTGAGCTGCCGGCCAGGTCCGGCAACCTGTACTTCTCCCTAACGTGATTAATCTTGCTTTCAACAAAGCTTACCTTTCATTGGTTCGATACGAGAACACATTCTTCGTGAAAGCACACCAAACAACTTCCGTCATATATTTTCATCGGCTTTTCCACTCCAGTTCTCCGTTAGAAAAACGGGCGCTATACGACGGCAGCACCCAGTCGATCCTTCATAGGTCCTCCGATAATCGTTATGCCTAGCATTCTGTGCTATCGGGGTCAAGAGGAACGTAGGATGGAGGAAGGTCTGGTGAAGTTTCGCATGCTCTTTGCCGCAGCAAGGTACGTGCATAGAATTGTGATAAGTTAACGTCTATACCTCGTTGTACGACCCCTCGCTGAAAAATAATGGTATCATTAGTAATTACAAACGAGCGACGTCTGCTTAGGTCGTTTCCTCCGATTTAAACAACGAGATAAGCCTTCTACGCCGATTAAAACATTTCAAAACCTTCGTTCATTACTCCGTTTATACCCGTGTTTTCTTGAATCTAAGCGTAGGGACTTAGATAACCAAAACGCTATGTTTGGCGGGCCTGGTGGGAGAGGGAATAAACAGCGCTTGGAAGTGCCGGGAACCGGATTTGCGTAGAGTCGCACGGCCACTTATACACATGCCTAAGACGGAAGTAGAATGCCATTTGCTTCTTGTTCTACCCGGTCGATTCTAATCACTCTCCTATCCCCCGACAGAAAAAGAAAACAACTGTGCTTAATGTAACGCGATCTTACACTGCCTCCAAGATAGGAGGCACTGAACGCGTTTACTTGCGTAAAGAGAGAGAAAAACAACTTTAATTTTCCCACCTTAAACGAAATGGGCTGCGAGAAGGCGAGGGATCCTACTCGCGGTAGGCCTCTTCTACCACCTCAGCCCACCTCCGCATAGCCTCCGGAAAAGTACATTGGATTGCTGCGAACCCACACAACATTGCTGCTGACCAGCAGGTGCACTGCCCTCCTTGCATGCACCTTCCAGCCATTCCCCTTCCACCTCAGCCCCTTAACTTCTTCCCTACCCGTAAAAATGTTCTCCGGCAGGATACACGTGCTCTCATTCCACCGTGTGTCTGCTCTCTCCCCCTCACCTTACTAGGGCGGAGGAAGTTGTGCTTAGGAGGCTTCGGGCAGGGGTGGCCCTTACACCGGCCGTTATATCGTCATGGAACTGGTCACATTTACGTGTTGGTGATACGTGTCCGTATTGTCCCACGCCAGCAATGCAAGCAGATGCATACCACCTTTTATGGACATGTAAAGGGTTGCGCCCTGAACGCTCCCGTCACCTCCTTGAAGCCGGCCTTCGCTAGAGCAACACAGCCAGTTACAACCGCTGGATACATGACAACCCATTCCACAAGACACCACTTCACTTCATACACAACACCGGCCTAACGGGGCACATTTAACAAACATACTCACAAAAATAGTATGCCCTAAGGCAAGCCTTTGTCGCAATTTAAAAAAAAAACGCTTTCTGCTTGTCACATGCTTTTCCAGCGTTTCAATGAACAGCCCGAGTTTGAAAAACTAATGTCATGTAAAGATGTCATGGTGGATAACATGACGGGACGTTAACATGGAATCGTCATGACACCTTAAACTGTGTCCTGATTCCGTTACACAGAGATGCCATAAAGTGACGATCATTTGTGGTTTCATGCGTGCTGACGCAAACATCCCTTTCCGTGTTTAATAAGGAATTTAAGGCTTTTGCTTTAATTTGCCTGTATGCGCTATGTTCTGTCGCAATCATTTCATTCTGTTTACGCACTGTTTTATTTTCCCCTCATTCTTCATGGCCCTTCTACGAACTTGCATGGTTTCATTCAGGAAGATCAACGAATAATGTTTAAAGTGGTTTTTCGGTAGTGCCGAAAACCATAATCAATTAGCAGCACAAATTAAATTATCGGTACTTACCTTTCAACAAACACTTGGTTTCGATCCTGCATTAATAAATGTAGGTGAAAAAGCAGTGGCTGAAATGCTATTCCTAATGATAATAATCACTATATGTTTGTGGCCAATGGCCCAACACCTCGATATGATCATAAAGGACACTGTAGTGGAGGCCTTCGGAAATTTCGGCCACCTGGGGTTTTTCGACTGGTACCTAAATGAGCACAGAAGCCTCTAGCTGTTGCCCCTCCATCGATAAAACGACCACCGCGTCTGGGATTTGATCCCGTGACCTTCTGGTCTGCAGTAGAGCACCATAACATCCAGGGTTGCCAATGACTTTCGAGTCAGTGTCACTAAGTGACAAGCAAGAAGCTGCCAAAAGTGACAATTTTTCTTCAAATGTCTCCAAAAAATCATCACTCTAAATATGTTTGGTGGGCTTAATAATAAAAATTGAAAATCCCCGAAGAATACAGTATCATCCATAACCCCTATTTTTTATTGATGTGTAAAGCGTGCGGGGAAAGGGCCACACTTTGATTGATTTTTGAAGTTTAACGTCCCCAAACCACCATATGATTATGAGAGACGCCGTAGTGGAGGGCTCCGGAAATTTCGACCACCTGGGGTTCTTTAACGTGCACCCAAATCTTGGAAAGGGCCACACTGCAGCACATGCTATGGGAGTGTGCTCAAAAAGTAAAGGTCACTGTCGTCGCTCCCTTCGCGACGCATGTTAGGCAGGGACGAAATCCGAAGCCAATTGCTGCTGCCACCACCGCGCGAGGGCAGGGGCCGGCCTCCGCCGCGGCTGCGGTCACTGATGCCGATCGGCGGCGTCTCATGCGCTGCCGCTGGGAGGTGGCACTCGCAAGCGACGAGATGGCCGACCAGCTTTGGGCCGTCCGGCAAGCTGAGGATGCCGCCCGCGTGCAAGGTCTTCGAGCCGTCGCCTGAGGTACCGCTATCATAATCAACGGATAGTGGAAAGGGACAGCGGTTTATTCCCCTTTCCCCCACCTCGCCCAGTAAAACTGCTGGGCTTTAAATAAAGTCTATTCATTCATTCATATGGTATATAAGGAGACGTTAGCGCACAAGTACGGCATCAGCTACTTCTTAGCCCTTGCATGAAAGTCTAACACTTATGTTAAAAGAAAACATAAAAAGTATATGTAGTGCATGAAAAGTGAAACACCCGAGCACACATATGCAAAAGTACACTCATACGCACATGTCAAACAACACCAATACAATAATAAGGAAATCTTCGACAGCCAACGCATGAAGTCTCTGATAATGTCCCTCGTTAGCATTCGATCCCAGCGGCACAAATTAGCAGAGCACACGACAAGTCTTTAGGGAGATGTGTCGCTCGTGTGTACATAGCAGTCGACACGTCATGCACTTCAGCACACATATATGATATACGTCAGATATTATCCCTCATATTAAGTACGACGTGTTATACAAATCAAAGTTCGTTATTTTTTAGTACTTGCCAGTGAGTCCTCTGTCTTGTAAAAAACACGTTTTAACGCTTTTAAAGCGTACTTCTGTAAAGCCCCAGTTGGCTACGGGCCCAGAAGGTTCTTGATGCTAAATGGTCTGCGTTCTAATGCCAACAGTTCCGATTTAAGGCGGCGTCTCGGCGTGTCATGATGTGGACAGTCTATCAGAAGGTGACATACGTCTTCATCTATAAATCCCCATTCACATTCGGGAGTTTCAGCTATCCCAATTCTCTGCAAATTATGTTTTGTGTATGCGGTGCCTAGCCTCAACCGGTGAATAAGTATTCTCCATACTTCTATCAAATCCTAGCGTTATTTCAAATGAATGAATCGATGTGATATAAATAACAGCTTGTCGTATTTTGGTCAAAACAAGCAGTCTGATTCTGAAAGTTGTAGTTCATAAAATATTGCGGAATTCGTTTTTCAAGATTTGTAAAGAAACAGTCACATCTTCACGATGTAGTTGTTGTGCCGCTTTATCGGCACCTGTGTTTCCAGGAATGTTGCAATGATCAGATATCTACTGGAATTTGGTCTCAAGTTGCGCCTTGCTTGCTTTGGTGAGCTCTTTCAGTGTTTGGTGAGCTCTTTCAGTGTTTGGTGAGGTATGGTGAACTCTTTCCCTGTTATACATTACTAATTGCGGTCATGTTTGTACTGAAGAGTGATGTTACTGCACCCGGTGAATCACTAAAAAGAACCGATTTTTTCGCATCTGCGGTCGAGTTTGAACCATAGAGAATATGGAAAAGCTCAGCTGTTGTAGATGACGTCGTGCGACATAATTTTAATGATTCCTGAATATTGAGTTGTAGTATAATAAATGCTGATGTTGAAGAAGTTGTAATACTTGAGCCATCTGTGTAAACGTGTATGTATCCTGGATACTACATGTGTATCTGATAAAGTGCTAGCTGTTGAGCAGCTTGGTTGAACACATAGAGAAAGTTGAAAACGAGGAGAACATGCTAGTGAATACACTCTGCAGAACTGCTGGGACATCATCGGGCGGATCTGTATCATTCATGCTGCCAGTTCACAATGCTTCAATACGACAAAAATTGCACATTTTGCAACAGTCTTACATGGCCTTTCTCGCACTTCAGAAGAGTGACTTCAAAAACTTCAGAAGAGCTATCTAGGCAACTGCGCGTGTGGCTAGGTGTTTTATGAGTGACTTCCAGCATCCTTGTCACAGCAGAGACTCGACAACCACCCTTTCCAGTCATGAGAACGATCGAAACATGCCGCCATTTTTTTCGCTTATAGACGCAACACAAAGGCCACCCATTAGCACTGGATATTTTATGCAGAGATAAAAGTAATGCTAATGAATAAATACAGAGTAATCTACATATATTTACCGAGGCATGAACTTTGGAGCTCTGAAGTTGACTATCCTCCATGGCTGCTTGGAGTACAAAGCGTTGAAATTTGAGTCGACGGTATCCTCAAAAAGAGACGCATGTTTATCCATAACCCATAAATTGCACCGAAGTTTTTCAACGCTGGTGGCATCGCCAGTTTCAAGAAAGAAGTGTTTTGGGCGTCTAATTTTGTGACTAGTCTTGAAATAGACTTGTTGGCAATTGCCAGCCATTATGAATAGAACGCTGATGATATCCTTTATTTATCTGTTTGTTTTTATTTTGATACTCTCAGGGCCCGTACATAATTCAGAAACAAATGGACTAATAAGAATACACTAATAACTGCAATATTCAAGGCGGCAGCTTCTTTCACTGCAGCAATGGAGGCAGGAAGTTGGTTCTTGTCACTGCTTGTTTAAGGCAAAAAAAGAAGCTTGACAAGTGTTAGTGTGGTATAATGGTACTTGAAGATGATGGTAGAACGGGGGTGATACATTACATATATGAAGGAAAATATCAATTTAAGGTATTGAATTCCTGTAAAAGATTTAGTGAAAGAGGCTGAAGTGGAAGTATTCATTGCATGATGTAAGGGTTCGTAGATCTAATCTAGTTTTCAGTGAAGTAACACTGGCGTAGCGAAAGTAATTAGGAATCAGAAAACAAGCTGCACGGTTCTGAAGAAACACAAGGGATTTGAGTAACATGGAGCTAAATGGATCCCAAAATAAACAAGCGTATTCCGATTTCGATTTAACGAGTGTTCGTACAATATAAATTATAAATCTGAAGGAGTGAAAAAATTATGTCGCAGAAATCCAAGCAGGTGACTAGCGTTATTAATACATGTTCACCGTGCAAGTTCTAAGGTGTGTTTCGGATTATACGCACACCAATATAAAGGTAACCAGTTACGGCCATCCATCACAGTCACGTCGTTTTTAAGGTGAAATTGTGGTAAATTTCGTCTGAAAAGCGAAATAGCGTTGTTTTGTAAGCAGCTTTACGTACGTGTACATAAAATAAAAGCTTCATTGAAGGTGGCACGATAGAATGTCAAAAGAACTGAACTATTAGTTTTTATTATACCTTCTGAGTACGAAGCAATATGACACCAGGCGCCTTTGGCCATTCCTTGTAGTCACTTAGCTGAAAAGATGGAGACTGTACAAATTGGTACATAACGACTGTTTTCGCAGCGAACGCTCGCCGAGAACCGTCGAAAACACCTTCGTAGATCATTTTTATTGCGGACACGCCACGCATACGCCTCTAAGCCACAGTATCGCTCGGTATGAGACACTGGTGCACTTTACGAGTATTACGAAAGGCACACTACAGGTAAATGCTAGGAGGCCTGCGTAATCTCGCCTTCATTGGGTGAAGAACTTCCTCCAGAACAGCCGTCTTTTAGGGGCGAAGCGTCTTAAAGCGACACTCGTTCGTCCCTCGTAGCCGTTGTTTTGTGTAACAAGCATACCATTTTGACCTCCAAGGTGGTGCCGGTGACAGATTTCTTCTGTGCATTGTTGAACAATAAAAGATAGTGCTCAATGTACATGCCAATGGCTGCTAAGGAAGAATGAGTGACAAGAACATTTGGCTTTTAGTTAACGCGCATGCTGCGATCACCATTAGCAGCCATTGGCATGTACATTGAGCACTATCTGACAAGAAAGTGTTGCTACGTTGTACTCGCTGTGTGTAACCTCCTTAGTTTTAGAAAGGTTGAGCGAGCGTTGAGCCGCAGTGCCATGAATACAATGAACTAGTATATACCATGAACTCGAGGTAGTTAAAGGTGGGAAGTAGAGCCGAAGCGCAAGCCGTAAGAAATTTCTGTGCGTGTGCCACCTCTCGTTTAGTCCTTGGAATGTCCGGTGGATGGTGGTGCTTTTACATGGTGAATATATGATGAAATGATCGGAGATGGTGGTACTTGGAGTGTTGAATAGATGGACGAACGGACGCACCGACAGATGCATGGAAGGACGCATGAACGGACGCAGGAGCGGATGCATGGACGAACGCAGGGGCGGACGCACGAACAGACGCACGCATGGATGGGCGGATGGACGCATGAACGGTCACACAGACGGACGCATGGACTTACGGAAGCAAGAACGAATGGACGGACGAATGCTTTGCCCCGCTCTCCATCATTCACTCCGTGGATATGCTGCCATTTTATACTGCAGACGAAAGCCACATTTAATTTCTAAGATGGGCTTCAAAAAGTCGCGCTTTTTTTATTTTTATTGATATGATATATAAGTCGCGCTTCATATTATTACGGAGTTCCGTGTTATTCAAGGTTATATGAGAAAAGATGCTTTCTGCTTTGGCATTTGGGATCGCAAGTGTAAGAGTACTGATGGCTCCAGTGGCGACCACTGAGAAGAAGCGTACACACTGGCAGCGTCTCTGAATGGTAGCGCCTCATACCAAGAGCTTTGGGCGGAATTGGTCTCAGTTCAAGTGAATACAGAGCAACGCAGTCACTACAACAAGAAAAGAATGGCATGCACAGCCTTCCTCCAGATAAATTTAAACAATTTATCGCAATCGTTTCATACGTCTAATAATCGTGACTTGATTAGAAAAAAACCAAAATAGCTTTTTTTTTCAAAACTACTGCACGACGTTCACAATGATCCCATCACACTTTCTGTGCATGGCCCGAGCTCGTGTCCTGTTTCTCAGGCAAAGAAAGAGCGCTCTCAGTCGCGCGCTATTTCTCTATTCATGTGTTGCTTTTCGCTACAAGTGTTTTCTTTTCCTTCAGAAATCACACTACACACTCACCTCGGTGCCGTTCAGTTTCTGAAGACTGCCCAAAGAAGGCGACTTCTTGGTGAGCCGAAAAATATGTTAATAACAAAATGAAACTCAACATACCAAATTACGGGGTATACTGCAACAGTGACGAAGTCAACAAGCTATTCAGAATAGTTGCAGCTATGGAAGGGACATGCGGCCTACCCGTCGTCTAGCCCAAGGAGGTTTAAAATAAAATCACAGCATATCCACGGAGTGAATGATGATGAGTGGGCGAAGCGTCCATCAGTCTGTCCATGCCTCCGTCCGTCCATTCGTGCGTCCATCCACCCGTCCGTGTGCCCTTCCGTACATTTGTCCGTCCATCTGTCTGTCTGTCCTTGCATCATACGACCGTCCGTTCGTGTGTCCGTCCATGCATCTGTCCCTGTCCTTGCGTCCGTCCATGCGTCCGTTCATCCACGCCTCCGTCCATTCGCACGTCTGCTTGTCTGTCTGACCAATCATGCGTCCATCCATCCATCTAGTGAACACACCAAGTACCACCGTCTCACATCTTTTCATCATATATTCATTATATAAGAGTACCGCCACCCAGGGGACATTCCAAAGACCAAACGAGAGGTGGCTACCTACTACTACTACTACAACGACTGCTACATCACGGACGTGCGACCAACGGCATGAGAACTCCCTAAAAATTGCTGGAGTGGAAGCTCTCGCAATGCTTTGTCAGCAGTAGGGAAGCCAGCTTTTGCCCTCCGAAGAGCTCAGAAACATGCTATTTTCTGGTGGTGTTCATTTAGATATCGAGTGGCGTTGACCTGTTAGTCTAAAGACCACGTTAATTATAATTTAATAGACAGCTGTTTTTGATGAAAGAACTAATAGGAACGAGTATAGGTGTATTAATCTCCAATAAAATTTACTTTAGATTTGAGGATTACTAATGAAAACTAGTAACAGAAGGAAGCACTTTGAGCACTGTCTGACCAGGAAAGGTTGCCCCGATAAACTCGCTGGGCGTGCGAGGAATATGCTCCTTTACAATCGCCGAACGTCAAAAGCTCATTATGCCCCTAGTAAGACGGCTGCCGCAGCTGCCATCTTACGGTGGGTACGGCTTCCCTCGTTGGCGATAATTTCCACTCCAGCATTTTTTTTTACAGCTCCTTGGTCTAACCGCTTTAGAAGCGAATTAAGGACTTGTTTCTTATCTCTAGCACCCGATGTATAGCGCATCCAGGACGGGAAAGAGAAGAAGGCACTTAGCATATATAGCACAAAAACAGTGCCATGTTTGTGTTATGTATTTTCTGCGCTGTCTCGTCCTGGATGTGCAACACGTTCAATGCGAAATTTTAGACAAGCTTGAAGCACTTAAAGAACTTTGTCTAACCCCACCACTTCGTGGTAGGCGAAGCAGTCCGCTGACTTGCATTTTGCTGGGAGTTTGCTGAGAAAGGCAGCAATACCCCTGGGCTCTATATTATTGGAGGTAATACATACAAGACCCCGGGCGCACTAAATCGCGCGTAAAGTGCGCCTTCAACTTGCGAGTCCAAAACAAAGATAAAGGAAATGTCACTCATTAATTAGGAAGGCAATCAAAATAGAATGCATAGCTTAGTCGACACCTAACCGAAAATCGCGAAAAATTTGTCATACCACCATTCGTAATTTTAGGTTGACTTGGGCTTTCAAAAGTCACTTCTATAGCGAAACGTTGCCAACGGTGGAAACACTGATAACGACACCATAACCACTAGACAACCGTGGCTCATGCTCCTACAGCTAATTGAAAACGCCCCTATGCAGCAAACGTGAAGATTCTGGTAGCAGAGTATAGATACTCATGTCGCACACTCGCAACGGGTTGGTTGTTTCTCAATAACGTAGCGAAACCCGCACCGCCAAATCGTCCATGAATTGGCCACTACCTTGTTTTAGAAAGTAGATGGCTTTCGAAAACAAATGAGTTTTGGAATCGATAGTTTTACAAAATGACTCACTACTGAAGGACACAAAAAAAATTAGCGCGAAATTCCAAGCTAGCGTGAAGCAAATTGTCGCCTATTTTAGGGGCCCCCACGACTATTTTGCTGCTGTAGTGCGCTACCCTCCTCAATGAAGATGATAAAAGCAGCTAGAACTTTCAGACATAGGGTTACATTAGGGGCTAAGCACGTAGCAGTGTCATCAGCGATTGGCCATGACATCACCTTTCTGAACCACAAAAGCATTCAACTTTCCCCATTATAAAAAAATTTGTTGCACTATATCACAATTTATGTTGTCATCGTAAACCATGTCATGCTTGCAGACTACCACTTAGGTTTATTAAGCAGAATACATATTATCTGTCATGACATAGTCCGGCGTTTTATTACATCCTGCGGACTACGTGTGGTCATCCAATAGGAAACCGCTCTTTTTTTTTACGCGCAAGCTTAGTATACGTTCGTGCCCTTCTTGTGCAATCGGCACAGCAGAGTGTGTCCACATAAAGCAACGCCATCATCTACAAAGATTTATGAAATTGCTGGACCTGGCAATCGAATAGAAGCATTTTTGTGGGCATCAAGTATTCTACCACAATGGGACACAAGCACAAAAACACCTTCGGGAAAAAGCTCTCGAGAAGCACCCTGTCGACAAGTCCGGTCAACAAATTTATTTCGTATAATAGGGGCCGGATTAGACCAGACGTCACAGCAACTGAACGGCGCAATGAGATGATGATTTAAACTCTGTCTGTCTGTCTGTCTGTCTGTCTGTCTGTCTGTCTGTCTGTCTGTCCGTCCGTCCGTCCGTCCGTCCGTCCATCCATCCGTCCGCCCATCTGTCTGTCACTCGCACTAGCGCCACCTGATGAGTGAGTCATACAACTAGGTGGTTATGGACTGGTCACAGACTTGCATGAACAGACACGCGGCTTTACGATCTTCACCCCTAACAAACAAAAATGGTTGTTAAAAATGGTAACACCCAAACCCCCATAAAAACAATGTACTGGTGACTCAACACAGGTGACGATGACGTGCGCAGCCCCCTTTAGAAGTGTAACAGCTTGGGCTAGTTGGTATGACATGACAATAGTTAAAGCGCGAGAACAGAACGACGACACAGAGACAAGAAGGACACGAAGGTGCTCGTGTCCTTCGTGTCCTTCTTGTCTCTGTGTCGTCGTTCTGTTCTAACCCTATAACTACCGTCATGCCCACTTTAAGCTACGAAATTTTGCCTCACCCTCCATATTGTTGCGGGGGTATAAAATACAGAGGGTTTATTTAAAAACACGGACAATGGAACTCGTACAGACGCTCTCAAAAGAAGGCCGCTAAGATTGTCGTCTTCTTCACTCGCCAGCGCTGCGCCTCTCGAGCAAATCCGCGATCTCCGTTGTCGTCGCTATCTCGCAGCTAGACGCAGCAATGCACGCGGCATTACCCTCCCGCCAGAGTGAGCGTCGTCCCGACACTCACCAGGTAAAGATGCGGGCAGTGGGTCTTTACATCCCTGAGAGTGGTAAAGTTTCATACGGACCACGTGTACTGTCTCAGGCAGATGCTGGCGATGTTTCGAACAGGAGTAGGCATCGGGCACGACTTCGTACGTCACGTCTCTAAGACGGCACAAAACCTTGTAGGGTCCAAAGTACCGGCGTAGGAGTTCTTCCGAGAAGCCTCGCAGTCGTACAGGAAACCAAACCCAGACTCTATCTCCTGGTTGATAAGCGACGAATCGATGGCGAAGGTTGTATCATTGGGCGTCAAGTTGCTGCTGGTTACTTATTCTGACGCGGTCAAGCTGCCTTGCTTCCTCGGCGCACTCGGTGAAGTCTGCGGCGTGTGTCTCTGAATCATTGCAATCGTAAGGCAGCATGGTGTCAAGCATTGTATGAACTTCTCTGCCATGAATTAGTGTGAACAGCGTCATTTTCGTTGTTTGCTGGCGCACCGTATTATACGCGAATGTGATGTACGGCAACATTCGGTCCCGATTCTTGTGTTCCACGTCGACTTTCATGCAAAGTATGCTGGCGATTGTCTTGTTAAGTCGTTCTGTAAGCCGATTTGTTTTTGGGTGGTAAGCTGTCGTCTTCGTATGCGTTGTGCCACTGAGCGTAAGCACAGTGTGCAAAAGGTTGGCTGTAAACGCAGTACCTTTGTCTGTTATGATGACAGCTGGAGAACCATGTCTCAGGACAATGTTCTCAATGATGAACTGGGCTGCTTCAGCTGCAGTACCACTGGCAATTGGCTTGGTCTCCGCGTAACGGGTGAGGTAGTCCGTCACCACTATAACCCCTTTGTTGCCGCTGTCCGATGTTGGGAATGGGCCCAGCAGATCCATTCCGATTTGAGAAAACGGAGTTTCTGGCACGGGCTCGGGATGTAATAGCCCAGAAGGTTTGACGAATGGTACCTTACAACGCTGACAGTCAATGCATGTTCGGACCTAATGTTTTATCTCCGCTGGGATTCTTGGCCAGTAATATTTTTCTTTGACGCGTGTCAGTGTTCTTGGGAAACCGAGGTGGCCCGCAGTTGCTTCGTCATGACAGGCTTGTAAAATTTCGCTGCGGAGAGCTTTAGGAACTACTAGCAGATAGCTTCTACCGGTTTATGCGAAATAATTTTTGTACAGAATTCTGTCCCGTAAACAGAATGACGATAAGTTCTTCGAAAACACTCTTGGTGCGTTGGCAGCTCGTCCGTTCGAGAGTTCTATAAGCGAGTTGAGCTCCCAATCATCTTGTTGTTGCCGAGAAATGATAGCCGCATCAACAACTCCTAAAAACCTGTGAGTTCGACATCCTCTGTAGCCAGTGATCCAATCGGATCGGTGACCTTGACAAACAGTCGGCGTCTAAGTGCTGCCTTCAGGACTTGTAAACTACGGCCATGTCGTACTCTTGGAGCCGTAACCTACATCATGCTAACCGTCCAGATGGGTCTTTCATGTTCGTCAACCAACGAAGAGAGTGGTGGTCGCTTACGACTTTGAAAGCGCGGCCATATAAGTACGGGCGTAACTTCGCTACTGCCCAAACAACAGCCAGACACTCCTACTCCGTTGTTGAGTAGTTGAACTCGGCGCGTGTTAACGTTCTGCTAGCGCAGGCAACTAGTCTCTCGACACCATCTTAGCATTGGACAAAAACAGCACCTAGGCCCACAATGCTGGCGTCTGTATACATGGATGGCTGTTTGTGTATTCTCTTCGAAGTGAGCGAAGACAGGTGGAGTTTGTAGACGCTGTCGCAGCTCGTTGAACGAAACGTTTTGTTCTTCACCCCATACAAACGCAACGTCTTGGCTCTTAAGACGGGTAAGTGGAGAGGCGATCTGTGAAAAGTCTGCTATAAATCACCAGTAGTAGGCGAAGAGACCCAGAAAACGCCTGCCCGCTTCCTTATCAACAGGCCTTGCTAAGTTTGCGACGGCTGCAGTTTTATCTGAATCAGGCCTCAAACCTTCGCGACTGACCACGTGTTCCAGGAAATAGAGTTTCTCGAAGCCGAAGTGGCACTTTTCCGGTTTTAGTGTGAGTCCAGCGGAACGTACGGCTTCAAGGACTGACAATAGCCGCTTTTGATGTTCTTCAAACGTGACCGAAAAAACAATCCCGTAGTCGAGGTACACAAGGCATGTTTTCCATTTCAGGCCGGACAGAATGGTACCCATCAGTCTCTGAAACGTGACTGGGCTCGAGCATAGACCTAAAGGGAGAACTTTGAGTTCATAAAGCCCGTCTGGCGTCACGAACGTGGTCTTTTCTCGGTCACGCTCATCTACTTCGATTTGCCAGTATCCACTTTTAAGGCCCATTGACGAGAAGTAGCACGCATGCCGTAGCCTGTCCCAAGAGTCAACAATCCGTGGTAACGAATAAACGCTCTTTTTCATAACGTGGTTAAGCTTACGATAATCGATGCAGAAACGCAAGCTGCTATCTTTCTTTTTCACGAGTACCACTGGTGATGCCCAAGGACTCTTTGATGGTTGGATTACATCATCCTCTAGCAACTTCTTGACTTGCTTCTGGATTACCTCATGTTCTTTCTGAGCGACGCGATATGGGTTCTGTCGGATCGGTCTTGCTATGTTTTCCGTATTGATGCGATGCTCAAGATACGGCTGTGCCTTCCCCTTGCATAAGAAAACAGTTGTGAGAGCAGTCGAGCTCCTCGAGGTACGCCTCAGCCGTGCCTTTACCGATTTTCCGGCGCTTATTCGTGAAGTTGGTCCGAAGCACCTCTGCATGCCCATCCACTAAGCTGATGATGCCGCGAGCGATGAAAATGCCTTGGCGAAAAAGAAGGGCAGTGATGCGTTCGGCTATGGCGTCATGTTTTACAGTGCACGCCGCAACACACGGAAACAAGACTAGATGACAGTGGTGGCAGGCAGACGTCATCGCCGACCGCCCATAACACCTTGCGTTCTTGGTTTGGATCATGGGTCACAGGCTTGTCGGTGGCGAATGTAATCACACCAACAGGTATGTTGACCACAGCACCGTACTCTCTTAAGAAGTCGATTCCCAGTATCATAGGTTTACAGCACTCGGGTAGGATCAGAAATGTGGCTACAAAAGCCACATTCTCAATCGTGAGTCTTGCTGTACGTTTTCCCGTGGGTGTCATTATCTGGCCACCAGCATTTCGAATATAAGGACCCGTCCATTCCGTCCTGACTTTCTTGAGTTCGTCTGCCAATCGTTCACTCATTACGGAAAAGTCTGCACCCATGTCGACTAAGGCCGTCACTTCAAGGCCATCAATCGTCACAGCGAGGTCGGCAGTCACAATTTTCTCGGCGGAGTCTTCATCATTGTCTCTCACATGTTTCAGCAGCAGTGGGGGATTTTCGGCAATTCGACGGCTTGCGACATTCCCCCCAGAGGTCGCTGCTTTCAAATTCCCTTCTGTGATCTGAGATACCGGCCTCCGACGGCGTCGGCAATACTACGGCGGCTTGGTGAACCAAAATGAGCCGGGGACGGTGAGCGCGACCGGAAGGTAGCAAAGCCTTTCCGCCAGCATGCCTGGTCGTCGTCGATGGGGGCACGGCTTTCGTCGAACTGTCGGCGCATAGCGGTAGGTGCACTCCCGCGGTATTCAGCTCGGTGATGTGGGCAAAAATGGTAAATGTGCCCTGGCTCTCCACAGTTGTGGCAGAGTGGTCAGCAATCCACAGTGCGCCACATGTCGCTCTTCCGGACATAGGGTCGCCTGATAGAATCCTGCTGAGCCCAGGCTGCCACAGGATACGGTTCAAGGTACTGCGGCGCTGGCATGGGCGTAGGTCGACGAACAGCGTCTGCATAGCTGTATCCCGGATAGCTCGGCTGGTAGGATACTTCTAGAGCCAATGGTCGACGCTCAGCGTCTGCGTAGGTATACGAGTTTGGATGGTACGGCAGAGGGGAATATTGCTGAGCAGAGGCAAACGCTTGTTGAAGTTCATGGCGAACGACTTCAACAACGGAGGCTACCGTGGACTTTTGCTGCGGGGTCGCCTATGACTGCAATGTGTAGTTTGCGTTCTTCGCAATCTCCTCAGCACTATCAGTCGAATCTGGTGGTGTAGAGAAAACTCGTCGTTCGCGGTAAGTGCGGCGGCACCTGCAGCTGCGCAGGTGGCTGGGCAATCAGACTGTCGGTACCGTTGCTGCAGCGCAAGCTCTATAGCGGTGGCCTCCGTGGTGAACTCGTTCACTGTTGTTGGCGGATTGCGCACGAGACCAACAAACAGCTGCTTCTTGACATCCCGGCTCATGAGATGGCTTAGCTTTTGAGCCTCTGGCATGTTGAGGTCCGCGCGGTGGCATAGACGCACCATATCCTCAGCAAACATGGCGACGCTTTCATGCAGCTGTTGGGTGCGTCCTTCAACAAGGCGTTGTGCGTTTTCCCGTCGGTGCAGGTTACCAAAGGTGTCAAGAAACCGACGACAAAATCCCTCCTATGTCTTCAATGTTGCCTCGCGGTTTATAAACCACGTCTTCGCGCCGTCCTAAAGGGCAAAGTGTACGTGGAAGAGCTTTTCATCGAGACTCCAAGAGTTCGATTTAGATACCCGTTCAAACTGCTCAAGCCAGTCTTGCGCATCTTCGTTCGGCCGGCCATGAAATGGTTCGGGAATGCGCATATTCTGGACCATCATTTGTGCAGGACTCCTTTAAAATGCCATTTCTTGAGTAGGGTTGGCTGTCGGAAGTGTTCGTCCTTCTAAAAAACCAAATTCTGGTTCAAGACCTTCAAGGCGACGGCTTGAGCGGTGCACAGGCGTCTCCACGCATGCTGTCTCGTAGGGCCGGACTCAAGGCTTCTCACAGGGGTGCCGATCATGAGGTGGTAGTACCCAGCACCTCCACCAAGGTCACGGGTTATAGTATATAGAGTGTTTATTTTTTTAAAAAATGGCAGCATATCCGCGCGGTGAATGATGGAGAGTGGGGCGACCTATCCGTCCATCCATTCGTTCTTGCTTCCGTCCGTAAATGCGTCCGTCTGTGTGACCGTCCGTGCGTGCGCCTGTTCGTGCGTCCGCACGTCCATTCATGCGTCCATCCCTGCGCTCGTCCATGCGTCCACCCCTGCGTCCATTCATGCGTCCATTCGTCCATGCAGCCATTCATGCGTCCGTCCACGCATCTGTCTCTGTGTCCGTTCATCCATCTAGTCAACGCTCCAAGTACCACCATCTCACATCTTTTCATCATATATTCCGCATATAGAAGCACCGCCATCCAGTGGACATTTCAAGGACTAAAGGAGAGGTGGCACACGCACTCTTTCTTGCGGCTTGCGCTTCATGTCTACTTCCCACCTTTAACCACCTCGAGTTCATGGTATATACTAGTTCACTGTATTCATAGCACTGCGGCCCAACGCTCGCTAAACCTTTCTAAAACCAAGGAGGTTAAACCCAGCGAGTATAACGTAGCAAACCTTTCTTGTCAGGCAGTGCTCAATGTACATGCCAATGGTTGCTAAGGGGGAATGAGAGACAGGAGTATTCAGCGTTTAGTTATTGCACACGCTGCAATTTTTTTATTGTTCAACAACGCACAGGAGAAATCTCCCACCGGCATCTCCTAGCAGGTCAAAGGGTGATGCATGTTACGTACTATGACGAGGGACGAACGGGTGCCGCTTTAAGAAGCTTCGCTCCTAAAACACGGACAATGCAACTTGTAGAGACGCTATAAAAAGAAGGCCGCTCAGATTCTCGTCTTCTTCGCTTGCCAGCGTTGCACCTCTCGAGCAAATCTGCGATCTTCGTTGTCATCGCTATCTCGCAGCCAGATGCAGCTATGCACGCAGAAATATTCCCCTTAACCCGCACCAATGGCCGCCATGCTCTATCCTCGCACGTAGAATGCACTGCACGGGGAAAGTTTTCGGAACGGCCGTCACAAGAACGCTGAAGTCGAGTTCTTTCTGAAATCTGAAAATGGAGGGTTCTACGTTTTATCACTACGTCTTACGGCGTGCTCATGCATCGTCGGCTACAGTGCGTGACCTTGGGAGGAAATTCTACAGGAAAAAAATACACTTTACCGCAAAGGACGTTTATAATTCTCTGTTGCATCATGCGGATAACACGAACATTAGGGACGCCCTTTCTACAATGCGAGCAGACGTTCCTTTCCTGACGGCACAGTTGAGCGGTTCACGAAGAAGTGCAAGTGAATGCGAAGGTGATGGGAACAGCGCTCCATGAGTTTTTCACGTTTCGCTCTCGTCTATGAGGTTTGAGTATCCTCCACGAAAAATTGAGGGTGATTCCCCCACGTGTATTCCCCACGTGGATTCCAATCCACGTGGGGATAGCGCCCATTTTCTCACACACAGCCTTGTATTTTTTTTTCTGAGCTGTATCTCACAATTGGCATCGTTCTTCACATGCAGGATGTCCCCTTCTAAAGACAATAATGATTAGACAGACACAGACACCGCCAGGGGGCATACAAAGTTAAGGAAGTATCCACTTAAAACACAGCGCAAGCTCGAATTACCTTATTCCGTGGTAGAATATACAGAAAGAGCCTGCTCATAGCACACTCTAAAATTAAACATCAGACATTATTCAGTTTTACAGCGGTCGTTACTACGAAAGATAAGTCGCGAGCGCTTGGCAGATGGCCTCGCACCGCACATGTGGCGCGGTTCAGTGGCGAAATAAGAAAATAAAAGGAGGAAGTGATGTTGTCTCTTCTACTGCCTGCACTCCCTTGGCGAATGAGTGTGGATTTGACGTTTTCTTCTTGACAGCCATCTACTGTATGGACATTTCACCGAATGATGATTGCTTTCGATTAGGACTGTTGATATCAGAGATTCATCTGCCACAACAGCCTAGTGGAAAGGGTAAATTTACAGGCTTGATTTCTTTGTTAGACAAAACATTATAGAGAACGGACAACAATGCCAAGGAAAGTATAGGGCATGTTACTACGAGTAATTGTAATATAAATCTGAAGAAAAAAAGTGAATGATAAGATAACCTGTCACCGCTAGAGACCGAACCTGCGACTTTTGAATAACGCGCCCGATAACCTGCCACCGATAGAGGCCAAACTTGTGACCTTCGAATAACGCGCCCGATGCTCTACCAACTCAGCTATTATGGTGGTAATTGCTCCGTCTACTTTACATGTGAGCATTTAAACGCGAGTGTCAGTCAGCACCGCCAGCAGCCATCACGGCGAGTGTGGAACACTTTTTTATTTTGCCTGTTGGCGTCGCGTATATAGCACGCGATCTCGTTATGAGCTAGCAGCTGATCAATAATCATTCGCATACTACGTCAAGACATCAAGTCTGCCAGAACGAGACGGTTGCTACACGAATGAAGGAAAGTGTATAATGAAGGGCTCGTTTTCTTTGTTAAACACAATTTTATTGATAACTACCGATGATGCCAAGGCAAGTATAGGGGAATGTATACGTTCGCAGGTTCTGTCGTTGCCAGCGGCAAGTTCCATTTTCCTCCACTTGTCTTCCTTCACACTTAAATTTCATATAAGTCTAGTAACATAACCTATACTTTTTGGTAGCATTGTGTTAGTTCTCTCTTCCTCCTATCTTTCCTCTCTCTCTCATTTTTATACCCCCAGCGTAGGGTAGCAAACCGGGCATGGGCCTGGTTAATCTTTCTGCCTTCTCTCTTGTAGTTTTTGCCCTCATCCCATTGGTTTAGTTCTGATTAACAACGGCATAAAGTGATCAAATAAGGAGAAAAGCTGCAAGAAAGCGTGAAGAAAATAGACTGAAAGGTAACACTCCCATTTTATTTTCACATCTTGCCAGTGCGCTCTACAAGTGAGGTGCGAGGTTACTTTCGCCCCGCTCGCTTGTTCCCTTTCATAATAACGCCGGCTGTACATTCAGGTTTGCATTGCAAGCTGAAAAAAATGGTTTGTCCACGTAACTTCTTTGGTACGCATGTCGTCACGCTGTTTTCAAGTTGTCCAAGAACTGCTATACCAACAGAACCAGCTGTCAGTTTTGTAATACTGACCAATGTGACTTTTCGCTAGTCCAGCCGACGCGATCTGCCATATCCTAATGAGGGAACAGGGTGCGGCATTAAAGTCCGTCTCCTGTTCTCGTACATAAAATATAAGGGACACCACGCCTCATTGCTGTAGAGTGGTGACTGACCCCGGCCCTCCGGCATTTCTGCTATAGATCAACCGGGAGGCCATGAACTGGTTGAGCGTCGATGAACAGATTGCGTCAATGAATGCGAACGCGTACTCGCTTAGCCCACAAGCTCCAATTAGCCACTGTCGCTGCACTGTTGGTTATTCCAGGTCACGCTCGATATAAACCATGCACCGCAGGCGGTGAGTTGATAAGATCTACTCAGCGTAGCGTTCTTTGGTCTTTGGGCAAGAAAAATGATCAGCGGGCAGAACACCTGCGAACTATTGGACTGAAAGGGCTAATAAAATTGCGAGTTTTCCATTATTTTCTGTCAAAATTTTTTCGTGGTACTCCTGACGTGTTTGCGTTGTGTACGCTTCCCGTCTTGCTAATTGGCGGTCATGCATAAAGGTTTCATTATGCTTCAGTATTTCTGCTTAAGAAAGGGGCATGGATATGGGCACCTCCACATACCTTGTCTTACTTCTCATCCATAGACAGTGCCGGCCCTCGACAGCACCAATGAATCCTTGAGCTAACACTGTGCTCTAAGTAAAATTTACTCGGTGGGACCTTTACGGTATCCCATTTGAAACTTTGGTATGCCATGTATAGGCGAAGTTGCTTCACATCGTTGCCGTTGGCCATACGGGCACTGCGTCATTTACAGGCAATTATTACACGGTGTAAAGCTTGACATGCTTTCAAATGCAATATCTGAAGCTTTATAATGTACAAGTCAGAACTTGATTTAACCCATTATGAGAATATCTAGAAATGTGGTAGTTTGCCACGGTGTACATGCCCTTTAATTTATTAGCTCTTTAATGACGCTGCCAGCAATCTTAACTGAATGTGGTACGGTGGCTGGTGTAACAAAGAGTCGAGCAAACTTGCTTCGTGACATCGAGCTACGAGCACATCTGCAGCTTACGAAAGTAGTCAACAGCTGGAAGGTCTAATAATTGGCTAAGTTCTTTCAAATCTAGAAATGCAAGTTACCACGTCAATCTGAAATAAGCGCTGGCTCATGCTATACTTCGATAACTTCGCCCTTTGGAAGCTGCGGGCAGAGGCTTCATGGTGTGCACAGAGTTGTAGCTTCTATGTGAACAACAGACCACTCCCTCACCTTGTTTATCTATGCTAAAGATTAGTAATAAACTTGTTCAGCCTGGCTGTGTTTAAAACAAACGTTTGACGATTTACAGTACGATGTACTCTCATATGAGAGAACAATATTTTGTCATAAAAAAGATGTTTAGAAAAAGTGGGTAACGATATACCCTACTATGTGAGGGTTTAAAGCCGTCCCGTGCGCCTAACATTTGATACTAACACGAGCAGCCGCATCACTACTGCTGGAATGTGTTTAGAGAAATTTATTCTCACAGACAGTGAACATCAATTACAATCCAGTAGAACATTGCGACAGAACACAACATCCACAGACACATCAAAAGTTGTTACAAAAAGATATGTGTACGTATGTAAACGGAACACAACATACACAACTTACCCAACTACACAGGAATTGTTACAAAAACAACGTCTACATATGCACAATACAAGGTAAACAAAGAACACACAAATGAAATGTAGAGATCTATATGTCAGATATTTACATATTATTTACAAGGTACTTGTATGAGTACTAAAAAAGATTAACCTACCAATACCAGGCAGGCCTGAAAACAAGCCTTACACGTCTCTCACAGACGAACACAAAACGGCAGGACCAGTGTCGAAGGAATTCCTCCTCACCCAGAAAGAAGAGTTCCTCCGACAACACAGATAGTATTTCTTTGTACAGTCGCTCCAAAATCGGGAAGAGAGCACGGCGGCGACGACCTGCTACAACAACTTCACAACGGTTACGCCAAAGACAGTAGGCACCAGCAACAATAAGAAGGCAAGCAAAGCGGCCTCGAGAACAGCGTCCAGAAGAAACAAAGCGGTTTACTCCAAGGCCTCGAAATCCTGCATGCACAGCCCTCCAGAAAACACGAGCAACAATACATTGCCTTAACACATGCTGATTTGTTTTCCGTAGGGAGCAGTTCGGACATGTTGATGACTGGACCATTCTCCACCTTTCTACGCGGTCAAGGGTAGGAAGAACGCCCCACCCAAGCCGCCACATGAAGTCCCGGAGGTGGCCAGGTAGAAATGATGCTGTCAGCGTGCTCCAAGACACACGACTAGAGCGGGTGTTGCGTGCTGGAGGAACTAACGGGAGCAACAACGCGGCTGTTGTGTCAACGATAGAATTGTCTAACACATCTAAATCAGGCCAAGTCGACTGGATATGACGAAAAAACGCGACAGCTGTTGCATAAACCGAAGGAAGTACTAATGATTGTGGGACCTGATTAAAGCGCACATTAGGCAATAAATACCGAAGGTGAGTGCCTAGAAAATAATATGCCAGAAAATAATATGCCGGGGGATTCCTCTCCTTGTACGAGGCACAACAGGAAGCGCAGGGCCAATAGCCGGCAGCGTATTGATACCGAAGGGAAAGCAAAGCCTCACTGGGAACGCTGCTGTCCTAACGCCGCACGAGAAACCAACTCAGTGCCGCCAGACCAAAAGAAGGAACACAAGGCAGACTGCAATGACCTCACGATGCCTAAAGGCGGGTGTTCCAAGTGAGAAAGGTACCAAATGCGACCGCAGAACACAGTCTGCGCAAGGTACCTCCGCTCAAGAAGCGGGAAGTCGAATTCTCGGGCGTTCTCAATTTCTTGTTTTACTTCATCGAGGGCGTTTGACCAAACGGAGTTACAAATGCCGTAGTGGTTGTATAGAATTCCTAAAATGCGAAGAGACGCAGCCGGCTGAAGAAGAGATGTGACCTAAGTGTGGAGTTGGGATAGCCGATGAACAAATACCGGGATTTAGAGAGGTTTAGCTGCTGCTGAAAAACGATTATTTACAGATGTTATTTACAGGGAGGGTGGGAACGGTCCTTAAGGGGCCGCCCCGTACAAACACTAGGTGGGCTCCCTCTTACGGGAGCCCATTGGCGTTGGCCGCGGCCCGGGCACGCTCGACCAGGGCCCGTTGGGCCGTCAGGTCAGAGCAGCCGAGCAGGGCTGCCTCCCAGTCCTCCCGCGAAGGGTTGGGTAGTGGGGTAAGATTTGGGGTTTTTTGGCATGCCCACACCATGTGGAAAATGTCAGAGGAACTTTCCTCACAATGTGGGCACTTCCCCGTGCAAGCGGGGTCAAAGTGTTTTATGATTGCCGGGCACAATAGAGTTTTAGTATAAAGGCGAAGGAGGATTCGCTCCTCCGCCTTCGTGAGACCCTTACAGGGTTTAGGATAGACGTTATGGCCGGATTGATAAAATTGTGTGATCTCCTTAAAGGTGTAGGCAGGATTGGGTTCGAGTTCCGGATCGGTAGGGGACGAGGATGGTGCCCGGAGAGTGAGCGCGCGGGCAGCGGCATCGGCCGTCTCATTACCATCGAGGCCCGTGTGAGCCGGAGCCCATATGATCGTTCGGTGCGCGGGGGCACCTAGGTAGCTGCTGTTCTGCAGTATTTTATAAGCACGGTACGGAATGTATCCCTGTTCAATATTGCGACAGGCACCCCTTGAGTCGGTGATTATGACCCTCGAGTCCTGATCTGCGGCGGCTAGTGCGATGGCGATCTCTTCCGCGTGCGTAATGTTATGTGCACGGAATGTGAGTCCGTTTACAAAGGTGTTTTCGTGGACGACCGCAGCCGTATACCAACCACTGTGGTGCGGGCCGGAGGCGTCCACGTAGAATACCCCGAATTTGTGGCCGTAGTGTCGAGCCAAGGCTTCCGCCCGCGCGAGGCGTCGGCCAGTGTAGTCGTCTCGGGTCATGTTAGCCGGAAGAGGGCGCACGTGCAAAGAGTATCGCCAAACTTCTGGAATCCGTACGCGCTCTTCCGTGTGTATTGAGTGATTGATGTGTAGCCGGGCAAGGAGGCGGCGACCCGACGGTGTTTTAGAGAGTCTAGTATATTGGTTTGTCAAGTGCGCCTCTCTCAGCTCCTTGAAGGTGTTCACCATTCCCAAGCCCAAAAGGCGCTGGTTAGAGGTGCTGACAGGAAGGTCGAGGGCGCGCTTGTAGATTTTGCGGAGAATGACTTCGAGTGCATTCTCGTCGGATTTGCGTAGGTGGAGGTATGGAGCCGAGTACAGGACTCGGCTGGTTACGAATGCATGCGCCAGCCGCAAGGCATCTTTGCATCGTAACCCCCCGCGCTTGTTGGAAACCCGGCGGACCATCCGGCCCACCTGGTCCCCCACCTTACGCAATTTGGCCAACGTTGTGTCTGCTCTGCGATTTTTGTGTATAAAAAGCCCCAGTACTCTAATCTCATCGCGTTCGGGTATTGGTCCGCTGTGAAGGGAGAGGTCGATCTTTGCGGTGCACTTTGGTGAGGGGCGTATGTGCACGAATTCCGATTTGGACGGGGAGCACTGAAGGCCGCAGCGACGGGCATAGTCATCCACGATGTCCGCCGCTTGCTGCAGGCTTGCCTCCATGTCTCCTGCCGAGCCGTGTGACGCCCATATGGTGATGTCGTCGGCGTACAGCGCATGCTGTATGCCTTCGACTTTCGCCAGCTGAGCGGGGAGTCTCATCATTGCCACATTGAATAGGAGGGGCGAGAGGACCGCTCCCTGCGGAGTCCCTCTCGTGCCTAATCGGTAAGGGCCGTGTTCAGTGTCCTGAATCCGAATGTATGATTGTCGGTCAGTGAGGAATTGTTTAATATAGTTGAAAGTGTTGTGGCCGCAATCCACCTGTGAGAGATGTGTTAGAATAATTTCGTGGGTCACGTTATCAAAGGCCCCCTTCAGATCCAAAGCGAGCACAACTTTGTCATTCAGGGGATACTCGACTGGATCGAGGATCTCATGGTCGAGCTGAAGCAAGACATCTTGCGCGGACCGGTGTGGGCGGAACCCGAACATGGTGTCTGCAAATGCATTTTTGCTCTCCAGGAACGCGGACAACCTGTCGCGCACCATCGTCTCCATTAATTTTCCCACACAAGAAGTAAGGGAGATGGGGCGGAGGTTGTCCGCGTTAATGGCTTTGCCCGCTTTGGGTATGAATGTGACCAGGGCGGTCTTCCACTCAATTGGTAGGCTTGTTTTCCCGATCCAAATGGAATTGATGTAGGCAAGGAGCATGGTGTAGGCCGAGTCAGGAAGATTGGCAAGTAATTTCACGGTAATTTTATCCCTTCCCGGCGCCGTTCCTCGCCTCATTTTTGCTAGGGCTGCCTTCAGGTCGTGTAACTGGAACAGTTGATCCAGCTCCGCGTTCTCGGTACCTGCATACGAGTACGCCGGCCCTTGGGAGTCCTGCTGAGTGCATAGATATTGGTCTCGGAGTTTACATGCCAATTTGGCTGTGTCTCCGTCGAAGCTGTGAAATGCTCGTTGCAGATGCTTTTGTGTCTCTGTTCGAGTTTGGGTCGGATCAATCAAGGCGCGGAAGAGGCGCCAGGTACTCCGGCTGGACATTTGTCGAGCGGCCGTGTTGCAGGAGGTTTAGCGCGGCACCTGAAATGTCCCCATACTGGAAGAATAAACGCAGGCTATGAGAAAGATATCTTCATCTGAAAGGTACAGGGTTATGTCGTCAGCAAAAGCTTTTCGGATCGCAAGACTGTCACAAACTGAATGGCTTTCATCACGTTGTTTTGAATAAACAAGGGCGTATGCAGGCATCAAAAGGAAACAGGGTTGCGTCGGTTTTAAGTAACTCCAAGCTGACATAACGATGCATAACATGAGAGTCGTGCAAATGAATATCCTTTCTTTTTCTTCTTCTGCTGTTTCTTTATTTTGCACAGTGTCTAAAAAAACTCAGTACATAAGTGGTGCGCTATGTATGGCAATGAAATACACCGAAGAAGACGTTATGTAACCACGCTCTATTGAGAAAGTCAACCTTGTTTTTCACAATAATCTTGACTTGACCCCTTCTCGCTTTTTTTTTCATTTGTTTGCTGAGATATTTGACTGAGGTAGCAACAGGTTCACATACTTCACTAAAAAAAGTAAAGACATCCTTTCATAAAGCACTCTAAGTGGCCGCGATGCGTCTTGTCGAACTCACACAAAAAAGTTTATATACTGCATGTGTCATATTTTCCAACTATCGGGCTTAAGACCACTCCAAAAAGAAAAGCTTAGGAACCTTGGGCTGCTGAATGTCCATTTAAATATGCTGTATCCTGCCGCCTTTTTTTGAGAGAGAGAATGCAAAAAATATCAAGAGCGATCGGAAAATAAGAGGATAGTCAGTATTTGTTTGTGTAGCAAATACTGGCTTTCGTAATCGGTCTTCACAAGTGACTGGCTGTGTTTGTTATGGTTATGTAAAGCATTGTTCCTTGATTATTTTTTCTCTGCATAAGGCTAATACGACAGAAATTAAAATAATATAAAGAAATTTAGATGGCACTTAGGCACGGCTGTAATGAATGGACGAACTTTGTGTGGCGTAAATACGTGTGCGTGTGAACTTTGGTGGATTTCGGAAATGTTTGTGCAAGCGTCCGAGGAAGAGAAAGATAGTGACAGGAAGACGAGCCAGTGACAGGGGATCTAAGTTAGAAAATCCTTTACGTGCTATTGGAATGGCTTTATCTATACCTGTGATGCTGTCCTTTGCGGGCGCTATTTCTGGGTTTGCCAGTGCGAAAGTTTGCGAGACAGTGTGGAATTATCTGAATAAAACAAAAAGAATAACAAACTACTATTATTCTTCTGTGTCGACATACGCATAACTTTTCCCTTTTTATTTCTTTTTAAGCTAGCTCCCGATCTAGGTTATTATCTATTACCATTACAAAAACATTATATATAGTAAGTACAGATCGGTGATCATCAAATCTTCATTCTAAAAGTTGTAACGTTTTCAATTTGTATGTTTCTTTACTCTAAAATTCGAATAATACTTTGTAAGACTACTCAATTATTGGTTGATCCCCCCCCCCCAGCGGGTATGAGCCACAAGTAAAGGGCAACAAGAAAAAGAACAAGACAGGTGGCACGTGTGGCGGTGGCACAAAAAGAAAAATAAGAGGCACGTGTGGAACGCTCAAAGAGCTGAGCCAGACCTGGCAGAAGGACATGCCAGGCCAGGGTGCTGTCCTTAGAGGTTTCGTGACCGTTCCTGGTGCTCGCCTGCTGGTCTTGACGGTGGGTCCAGCTGGGACACGCCGTACCAGGGCACTGTCCTTGGAGCTCGTCCTGTCTGTTTCCTGGGTGCCCTGGAACAGGTCCGGGAGCAAAGGTACCTGTTCGGGGCTACCGACACCGGGCATGGCTCCTGCTACGTCGGTGTGTAGAACAGGGACGATGGATCCTGATCGCCGCCGGCACCTTGGACGGCTGAAGGCCGTGTACAAATGTGAGGCTGGACGGAGGCCTTGTCTCCTGCTGAGACCGCACGCGGGACGGGCCACCTGTGTGCCTGAGCTCGCTACCGACAAGGGTCGTCCCTGTGCATGGACTGTCACGTCCTCGAGACGCTGGTTCCACAAACCGTGAGCTAGCGTGGTGTCACGTAGATTGGAGAGTTATAGCCACTCGGACTTCAGTTAGTTAAAGTGTGCTTATTTCTGTGCTTGCCTTCGTGATAGTCGATCGAATCCCTTGTGGTTGTAAATATTGTTGAAAATCTAATCTTGCGTCATCTCGTATCGTTAGTTTCATTGACCACGCACAGGCAAACGTGACGAACCACACCTGTCGTTATAACGGCACTGAGAAATTAAAGTTTCTCTCTCTCTCTCTCTGATTGGCGTGCACATTTTCAGAAGCATTAGACTTATTAGCAATCGCCAATATATAAAAAGAAAACCTGGCGCAACGTCATTCACATTTCTAACTGTTTTGGCATGGTATTCGTGGAAAGCTCTTACGCTAAGTTTGTTCCTCTGCATTTTCAGGCCGCATGTGAATAGTGGTCATATATTATTGTATGAAGTGAGCAAGGGACAAAATAACACGTTGAAGGAAGTGAGCAAGGGACAAAAGTACACTTACTAACCAAAAACAATTTGTAAGTTATCCCAACCTCAAAAAAACTAACTCATTCTAAGAGGTGCTGTGCGACTTGTCTTGCTCGATGACGTTCGCCGTCTTTGGTTTTCAACAGAGTACACAAATTATGCTGCATCATGGTGGTGAGCGGAAGCGCTGCTGTTCGAGAGCACCTCGATAGTGCAGAATAAAGAAACCAGCATGCTCGTCACAGTACAGCGCCGCATCTAGCATAGTTTCGGTTCACTGGGCACGACGTGCTCGTGCATCTCCATGCGATGATATATGGTCGAGCCCGCGCGAGGCACACGCCCAGACCTTGAATAGGAAGGGTGCGCGCTTACCACTCATTATGCTCCGTGAAATGGACTGGTTGCACGCAATGCAAAGCTAGGCGGCTATACACCTATAGGCACGCCTACTGGCGACCCTGGAGTGAATCGCTCGCAGCACTATGTCGTCTAGCCACTCAATTCAACAGTGCGTGGAGTGAGACGAGCTCATTCAAGGTCCAAAGAGCGGTGGAGCTAAGAATTTAACAAGCGATGCTTATGGAGCCTGAGCAGTGGTGGGCATGTTGTTGATGTTAACGTGTGGCGGCTGCATTCTCAGATTATGCTTCCCTATTAAACAATCGTACAGAAGATGATCTCAAATATTTCTCGGTTTTCACTGACTGTGTGCGCACTGTCAACGCTGATATGTGTGTGCACGTATATATGATTCACTCTCTCTTTCCTTTTTTCTTTCTCACTTTTTTCCACCTCCTTCAACGTAGAATACCAAACCAAGTGCAACCAACTTGAACTCCTTGTCTTTCCTTACTCTTTCTCTATGCTATAGCTGCACCCGCCTGCAGAGTACGAGATGCAAAATGTAGTGATGAACAGCACTGGCATCTAATCATAGCTATCTCTAAATTCCTTATAAACTAAGACTCGATAGACAGACAACACCAAACTGTTGCAAAGATGATTTTAGAAGCACTGAATTTGGTGATTGTTGATGTTTTCAGTGTGGGCGCGTTTATACATATACTTATGCAAAGCCTCGTTAGCAGATAGGACGTTGGGTGTACTTTTATAGCAAAGTCATCATTGTTTCTCAAAAGAATCCCGCAACTTGCTATGTGAGTTCAAGACTATTCTTATAGAGATGAACGGAATTAATACTCGTAAAACATGTATTGTTTTCTGCTCTGCGTTAGTGTACTGGTCATATTTGACGACCCCTAAGCCACGCACAAATTTCACGAGCTGTACAAGTGTATTAAAAGGTGTATGTAGGTGGATATAACAAAGACGCGGTGGTAGTTATACATTGTGATAGCTTACCAAATAGTCCCAAAACGAAAATGTAATCTTGCTATTTTCATGTAAGAATCAACTCTAATTGTTTCAATCGTTATTTACGTTGCAGCAAGGTTATAGCGTAAGTTATTTTTCATCCTACAACTGTGATCGTCTACGTGTTACTTCATCACTGCAAAACAAAAAGCCCCTACAACCGCTAAAATGATAAGCTTAAGTCATTTTGTGAATTACCAGTGTTATTCTACGGTGTAACTTCATTTCTACACAAAATTTAGTTATTTAATTGCAGCTTAAGGCGCGAAAACGACACGGACGAAGAGACGAAGAGAGACGGA
The DNA here is from genome assembly GCA_013436015.1 of Rhipicephalus annulatus. Lineage (NCBI taxonomy): Eukaryota > Metazoa > Arthropoda > Arachnida > Ixodida > Ixodidae > Rhipicephalus > Rhipicephalus annulatus. The sequence goes on from WOVY01010772.1 coordinate 212,997, forward strand.
GAAGAGAGAGTCTCTCTTCGTCCGTGTCGTTTTCGCGCCTTAAGCTGCAATTATGTTAAACCAACAAGCCCAGTCTGCTATTCTCACACTTAGTTATTTAGATCAGTTTGCAGCACGGAAAACCAAGTATTAATGTTAAGTCCTACCTCTTTTCACCATCCGCGTACTTAATTACAATGCATAACAGAGAGAATCCTTGCAGAAAGCATCGGATGACAAACGACGCGTGAATAATTTTACACTTGAGGTAATGTCGCACTGGAAGCGGGCTCCAAGTAACTTGGTATTCATCACGATGAAGGCACCTGTTTTGTTTTTATTTTTTATTGTTTTAGTGATTATTTTACGCAATATTTGTTCTGTCCATGTAGAGGCAGCTATCATCCTTTTGGCTCTTTTCTGTATTTTATTAAAATAAGTTTGTAGACACAACTACAACATATAGGTATCTAAACGATTGCATTCGTAATCGGGTCCTGGTTAAATTCTGGCTCTATCTAGAAAACTGAACGAAAATCACTTGGTTTCCTGGCTATGTTCAGCATTTTGAGTGGGACCTGATTCAACGTGTATAGTGGATGTGCCTTAGTGATACACTTCAATGCATTTGATGTTAGAGGGAGTCGCAGATAAGAAGCCATGTATATATTAGACAATATTTTCTAATGCTCTTTTCTTTTTTACGCTTCAATGAAGATGCTACAAGCAGGCGTTATTTTCGGGCAGACTTGCCTACCGAGATTTTAACTGCATATATCAGCAATGAAGCAGTGCCTTCGTGTGAAACCAAGTGTTCTTACATTCCAAAAAGTAAAAATAAGGCAACTTTCATTTCACGCAACGAGCGAGTCTCATTTCTAGCACGTAGTCCGAGAACAACTCAGCTGTCAAGGCCTTTCTCTAATATTACACTATTCAGAGTCACGCTCCTCAAAACCAGGTTGGTATATATGGCGGGGCCGCTGAAGAAGCCACAAGCACGCTTTGCCTAAGTTCTTTTTTTTTATCGGCAAGGTAAAATCAGAGCCTTGCAATGGAATACAGGTCTAGCAGACGCACTTTTCTGGTCAGCGACGGGCTTCATCCAACCAGGTCTTATCGATCAGGTGGTCTCTCATCGGTTCTCTATGCAAACATGTATAGCGTATCACAGTTTAAGAGCAGAACTATCAGCATTTCGGGACTAGCAGCAGCTAGCCCTGCTTTTCATCGTGCAAATCTCCTTGACCGCTCACGTGGACGAAGACACTAACCAAACGGAGATGCCCCCTCTGAATCTTATGCTTCAATGCACAGTTGGATCATGGCAGCTGGCTAAAGGTAATAAATATAGAGATCACGTGCTCTCCTATATTCGCATTTCTATATCCGGGAATGATAAGCGCGAACAAAACGCTCCCTTGTACTGTGTTGTGCGAATAGACGGTGGAGTCGCTAACCCAAACGGTACCACGTATCCGATGTCCTCTATCTTCAGCGGTCAAAATTGGCGACGACGTGCAACGCTTGTGTTGACTAATCGACATCTCTGCCTGCGTTGTTTACGGTGGCTGCGCGCTCGAACTGAAGTACTCACTGCGTGTGAGCTCCCCTTTCGGTATGTACTCACTACGTCAAGTGAATGCGTATCAAAGCTTGTTGTTGGGCTAGTCGGTAACTCGTCGTACTGTAAGTAAACTTAGCACAACTTCGAAATCACTCGAAACACTCGCTCATTGACACGTGCTCCCAAACAAGAAACACACACCACACTGTGCGCCCACTACCAACTCTTTATTGCGCGTGACTGACCCTCCTGTATACGTGCACGATGATGTGCAAAAGCAAGGATCAACAATGATGCATCTGTGCGAAGATTCAACGAGCGAGTAAAAAACGAGCCACCAACAAAGTAACAAATGAAAAAGAAAAGAAGGAAAAATCACAGCATATCTACGGAGGGCAGGATGGTGAGTAGGGCGAAGCATCCGTCAGCTCCGTCCGTTCATTCGCATCCGTCCGTTCATCCGTCTGTGCGACCATCCGTGCGTTTGTCCGTCTGTGTGTCCATCCATGCATACATCCGTCCGTCCCACTGTGCATCTGTCCGTGCTTTTATCCGTCCATCCTTGCATCTGTCCGTCTATCCATCCGTGCGTCTGTTCATCCGTTCATCCATCTAGTGCACACTCCATGTACCGCCATTTCGCATCTTTTCGTCATATATTCATCATATAGAAGTACCGCCACTCAGCAGACAATCCCAGGACTAAACAAGAGGTGGCACGGCCGGGCTAGAGGAGCGGCACGCACGCACTTTTTTACGGCCTGCGCTTCGTGTCTATAGTTCCCACCTTTCACCGCCTCTTCATAGCACTGCAGCCCAAACCCTAAATAAACCTGTGTGTTTAGAAAAAAAGTGGTTGACGACTTTGAGTACTTATAGTACTTTACTATGGGAGAGAATAAAGCCGTCCCGCGGGCCTCTTGCTTGAGTATGAAAGACCCACCTATTTTGCCTCGCCCTCGTTTGGGAGAATTTTATTTCAGGTTATAACATACACAGCTTATGTGCATACATAAAAATGGACAATGGTGAACAATGTGTATGTACAATGCAAGCTGTTATATACAGCTAAAAGAACTTATTGCATATGCAGTAACGTACAATGCAAAATTGTAAAACAGAGACGGGACATTCATGACATCGAAATGATTCAACTTAAATAAATAGTAAGGCAATGTAAACAAACAAGGGGGGAGGTGGGGTCATTCACAGAGTAGGGTGATGCTTAGCATTCACCTGTGGGGACAGTTTGCTCTCACGCTCAACAACAATATTTCACAAAAAGGACATGTTTCTAAAGTAGAAAAGGAAAATACACACTGTAATGTTACAGTGGTACAAGCTCTAGCCCACCTCCTCAATAGGGGAGGAAAGGCATGGACACTCGCCCTGCTAAAACCAAGCAGGTTACGGCTCAGTGAGTTTAACATGGCAACCCTTTCTGGTCAGATAGCGCTCAAAGTGCGCCCTTCTGATACTGACTTTGTTTTGTAAGCATCAAATTCAAGGCAAATTTCATTGAATATTACGTCACCGATGCTCGTCTCTGCAGGTTATTTCATCAGAAACAACTATCTTTTTAATTATGATTAACATGCGTAGGTTCCCTCCTCAATTCAAATGAGTGTGCACTTGCCGCTTCTCTAGTCCGGCCGTGGAGGTGGCTACCTACCACTACGACGCACTACTATTACATACATCGCGGACGCACGGCCCACGGCTTAAGGAGCTTCGCCCCTAAACGTTACGCCATCTTCAGCTAAAAGGCACCATGTGGGGATGCGAAGCAGCGGGTGTTAGCGCTTACACTGGCGACGGCCCACGGTTTAAGGAGCTTCGCCCCTAAATGTTACGCCATCTCCCGCTAAAGGGAACCATGTGGGGATGCGCCGCAGCGGGCGCTAGCGCTTACACTGGCGACGGCGTTGGCGCTGGCACTCATCGCGGCGCGGCGCAGGAGAGAAACTTGGGGAGGTGCAGCGCACGCAGTGATGGACCGGCGCTTCCTACTGGAATATACCAATCGCTGCTAATGGCCAATGAGAGACTAGAAAGCTCCGATGGGACAAAGAGACCCACAGCCCGCTTTTAATTAACGCCCACGCTACGAATTTCTGTCTGTCTTTCTTTCTGTTGGTGTGTTTTTCAAGCAAAACGGCTCAAGTACACCCACATCCGCAGCACCCACCCAAACTGCTCTGGTTTTAGCGTTCATACTCGAGCAATTGTCGAATGAAAAGCAATTACTGCGGATATCTGCGGCACAATATAAACACATCATTGTTCTATGGTGCGTCTTCATACTAGAAAAGTCATACACTAGTAATTTCAGGAAGTGTAGCGTTCATTACGCTGTGCTGACAACGTGACGCTTAGCACAAATTTCTTGTTCAAAAACACACAGCAGACATCTCTTATCGGCACTACATTGGAGGTCGATATCCCGGTGTGGTCAGTGAGCGACTGTGCAGCGCAAGCAGTCGCTTTTTAGAGGCGAAGGTCTTTAGGCCATGGGTCGTTTCTTCCTCCGTATATATTATGTAGTCAACTCTGGTATGACTCGCTTAATATATGTCGTTGTGTATACGTACCTGGGAAAAATATATAGCCTTAGTGGTTTTCACAGCATATCCAAGGAGAGAATTATGATGAGTGGGATGAAGCGTTCGTCCGTGCGTCCATGCTTTGGTCCGTCCATGCGTCCATCTATACGTTCGGGGATCTGTCCGTCCGTTCATCTAGACGCGCGGATGGATGGAAGCAAGGACGGACTGACGGATCCATCGATGGACGGACAGAAGCAAGAAAGAACGGACGAACGTAATCATGGATGGACGGATGAACGCTTCGTCTCACTCATCATCATTCACTCTTTAGATATGCTGTGATTGCTCTCAGATATGCTCTTGAGATATGCTGTGCTGTGATGCTCTCTAGATATGCTGTATATATATGTGTGTGTGTGTGTTTTTTTTTTTGTTACACCGTATTTGGTATTGTAATGCTAGCTTATGGTCTTTATTGTTATACACATCTTTGTCATTGTCCCACCTGCCTTGTATAGGGTTCACTGGCCTCGTCAAGCTGTCCATAAACAGCTTTTAGCCTGTGAACCTCTCCAGAACCTGTTTCTTTCTGAAAAAATAAAATGATTTGATTTGATTTTAATTTAATTTTTAAAGAGCAAATGCACTTTATAAGCTACCCTGAATCCGCCGTCCACGGTGCGCCTCAACCCTTCCCCTAGCAACGGCCCGAGGAGCGGATAGGAGCGTCTGTAGCAATGGCGCAGTGACGTCACACACCACGGGATTGCGCGCACTCCGCTTTCCGCTCTGTGGCTGCGCGCGCCCGCGCAGCCACGACTTGCTTGAAATCGGCAAGTCATCATAAGTATGGATCCATCGCAGGCATCAACCTCGACTGCGATACCTCCCTGAACGAGTACAACGCAATCGAATGCGAGCATTGCACGCGTCGTTGAAGATGTCACACCGGCTGAAGACAAGGCAGCACGGCGAAGGGCCCGTGATGCCGAGCGCAAGCGGGCGAAGCGGGCCGCGGACATAAACATCATTATAGTGTCAATTTACTCTCACATATACGCGTAAACTCACTGACATTTCCCGAGAGGGTCTAATGGTTCATGGGAATCGCAATGTAATCACACGGGGAAGTTTACGTTAACTCACCGGCGAATGACTACGAATTTTAACTTTACCCCCCTCATAGCACCACCCCGTGAATTCGCACTTAACCATGTTCACCATCGGGGAAATGCTTGGGAGTTTTTAATGATGAAACTCGCTAGCAGACGCTGCCTGCATCGTTGTTGCGAGGTGAGAAAGAGGTGAGCTTAGGAGAGGAGGGGAAGGGAACGCGAATGCGCGTAGGGTGTCCAAACGCCGCTGAGAAGGATGCCCAGAGGAGAGAGAGTGGAGAGTGAGCGTATAACAGACGCCGCTGCTTTGGCGCTGAGAGGTGACAGAGGATAGAAAGCGCGTATGCACAGTAAAGGCAGTCACGCCGCACACCGGAAAAAGCTGGGATCCCGAACACATAGTCTCGAGGCAAGGCGTTAGGGATCCTAACTGGCAAGTCAAAATCGGAAGGCGATACCTCCGCGCCGATATAGTAGCTGCAGTCATCGCTCAACTCGTTATTGGTAAGTTCAGCCAGGCTGGCGCAGCTCGATTTCCGGTCGATTGACATTACCAGCTCGCTTTTCGCGTGATAGAAACACATCTGTGTGTCGCGTATTTCGTGATGTCATTGTATACCAGCATGGAACAGCTCCTTGTTTTTGTATCGCTTGCTAATAATTTTTAAATGCAAAGCATTTCTTAACGAACGTCGGCGACCTGTTCGTATTTATCTATATAAGAGCCTATGACTTTTAGCTCTCCGGCCCTCTCGATAATGGTATCGATACCAAAATCGAAATGGCATAACATGACGGTATGACGATCATAACTTACTAGTCATAACATGAAGATCTTGCCATGTATGTCATGAATGTCATGATATACATTTCATGGTCTTGCTGCTCTTGCGGTGGTTTCATCCACATGACACATTGCAAAACTGGTATGGTATGACATAACTGCATACAAACATAAGTGACAGACCCAAACGTGGAAATGATGATATGCATGTCATGATTTTCATGTTTTGACTAGTCATGATTACATGCCGCGCTCCTGGTGTGCTCGCGGTCATTTAGCTAGCTTCCCATATACCAAATTTGGTATTACGGAACGTGAATGGATGACGAAGGTACATGACTGTGCCAAACATGACAATCATGAGATGCGTGCCATGTAAGACATGACTACATGCCACGCTCATGATACGCTCGCGGCCATATTGCTAGTCTGACATACCAAACTTGGTATCGGGGGTCGTGAATACAATATGTCTAAACATGGTCATCAGAATATGCGTGTCATCTAAAACATGATTACATGCTATGTTCATGGCGTGCTCGCGGCCGTTTCGCTAGCTCCACATATAGGAAATTTGGTGTCAGGTGACGTGAATAGATGACGAAGGTAAATGACACGTCTAGAGATGATAATCATAATATGCGTGTCATGTGAAACAATAATACATGCTACGCACACAGCGTGCTCGTGGCCATTTCGCTAGCTCCACATATACAGAATTTGATATTACGTGACGTGAATGGACGATGAAGGTAAATGACACGTCCAAACATGAAAATTTTGATATGCGTGTCATGTGAAACATTGTTGCACGCTACGCTCATAGCGTGCTCACGGCCGTTTCGCTAGCTGCACATATACCAAATTTCGTATTACCTGACGGGACCGTGACGACGAAGGTAAATGAGACGTCCAAACATGATAATCATGTATGCGTGTCATGTGAAACATAATTACATGCTACGCTCATAGCGTACTCGCGGCCGTTTCGCTAGCTGCACATATGTGAAATTATGGTGTTAATTTACCTGACGTGAACTGACGACGAAGGTAAATGACACGTCCAAACATGATAATAATGGCATGGTAGTCATGTAAGATATAAATTACGACCACCTCGTAATGTTGTGCTCATTTTAAAGTGACATATCAGCCGGCCTCATTCATGCTTCGCATATCATCGATTCCCACAGTACGTGGTTTCTGCGAATTTTTTTATTGCTTACTTAAAATTATTCACGAGTCTCTCAGCAAAATGACCCACCCCAGCTGTTACAGGACCTCTAATACTATTTGAAAACTTCATGATTATAATATGGTGCAAAATGCACCATAGTTCCCTTTGAAGGACCCCACTAAACCACATCCTCTTTATTCGATCAAAATATAACATATGAGAGAGCTATGGACTAATAAAAAAGCATATTCAGAAGTGTGCCCTAATACATTAGGAAGAATTTAGTGCTGCTGGCCGAGGTCAATATTATTTCATGCACGTGTTTCGCTTTTCAGTGAATCGTATCAGGCGAAACTTCGTTACAAGTGGCACAAAAGACTTTTGTACAAAGATGTAGAAGAAAAAAAGAAAGAAAAACAATAGCGCAGCAACCGTCCGCACATAGAGTCAGCACTCTTTCTAACGCATATGCACAGTTATGAAAGTATGTATTGGCTTCCACATGTGTATCAAATATTTCCATAGACTTCTTAACGCTAAATGAAAAAAAAAAATGGTTTTTGACACGTTAAGCGAATAAATAAAAATATTATGATTAGGATGTAATCAACAGGGCTGAAATGCCAGACAATACGTTATAATTGAAGCTTTGTCAATCCACAGAATTCGATAACTAAGGGTTCATCACCTTCTGCCAGCCAACCAACCAAAAAAAAAAGAAACATCACCCTGTTGAAAAAAATAAAGGGGCTAACACTGGCGCATTGTGTAGAATGCTGAAAATAATTAATTTAATAATTGTGTATGTTTCTAAAACTGTTGTGAAGCTATGTCATTTATTCATCCATTCATTCAAATTGCATACATGCGACAGTGCCGAACAGAATAAAGATGCAAGACAATCAATTTAACCTCCTTCGTATATTGTTATTGCTGAATTTTTGCATGGCTGAGTTTCGAAATCGAGGACATTATGCTTCGTTACAAAAAGACAAAAAAAGGAGTGGTTTCTTTGCGTTTTACGATCAAATGATTCAGCCGGAAAGTGTAGTTAGAAAAAGTGTGTAATGATTTACAGTACTAGGTACCTTACTATGGGAGAGCATATAGCCGTCCCGTGGGTGTACATCACATGGTCAGTGCTAGGTTACTTATGTTTAGTAATTTTTGTGACAGTAATTTTGGTGGTAATTTTTGTGAAGTGGTGTCATTGATGGGCACACCACGTGCAGCCTGCGGGTGTGCGCAGGCGTACGATAGTGTAGCGTCCACTTCCCGCATGCCAGCGTTCAGAATGTGAAATAGCAGCTGGTTTCTTGGTTCCGTTAGTCACCCCACAACCCATGCTTCTGAATCCGTTGTCATACGCGCTTTTGTGAGCGGCCACATGTGGTAAATTTGTTCACCGTTGCTTTGCAAGACTCATTTTAAAAGCTGCAGGCTGGTACACCAGTCCAATGTATCAAAACATAAACTCTTCCGTTATTGCTTATAACTGCGGGGATCACATACATTACTTCGCTTACAAACACTTCCGCTTACGTGTGGGAGTAGTCGCCACACGCCATACCGGAAACGCGCAATATTCATTCCTAATGAGGAATCATGGAAGCACTAAAAAGCAGCTCACAACAGAATTCACAGGATCATATAAACTGTATATAGCCTTGAACAGCGAAGACGCTAAACAAGGCTAACTTCCAATTATGTGAGACTGCTCATTTAACTCATTTAATACTTAGATTTATAGCTTGTATGTGAGTGCACGCGTGTGCGTGAGAGAGAGAGAGAGACGAACGAATGTACCAACGTACATAATAATGCGTTAATCAATCACGGTGCGTCGTGCAAAGAGACTGACACCAATGCTTGCTGAGGGCTAGCACTGATGCAATTAGGTGTGGCAAAAATATAATTTGTAACTTAAACAAAATTGTTAGTGTAAACACTCAGGTATAGCACTCATGTGCCCAGCAGTGGGGGCACTTTAGCTATTCACTGCACGCTGTGGTTTCCTCAACGCCGCGCCAGATGGCGACAACGTAGAACGCGGAACGCTACGGTCTCACGACAAACTCTTGGGAAAGGAGGAAGCCCAGTGAATGAAGCGAGGGGACTTAGGAAAGGAGGCGAGTCCGCCGGCGTGAGACGCTCGCACCAGGGGGCGCGTTGCCTGGCAACCGGACGCCCCACAACAACTTTCGTCTGCTTCAGTGGGGGAAGCCCTGAAGGAGGGGGGTCGGTCAGGCAGGTGCCATTCCTTTGTTAGACCAGGTAGCGCGAGGAACGAGCCTCCGCTGCGACCGCTGCTATGCGCCGTGTGTGGTGGTGCAGCCGACGCCGTTGACCGAGTTCTTGCCGACTGCTGTGCTTCGCACGTGCGCACTTTGCACCTCCAGTCTGCTTCACGCACTTGGAACGTGCCGGCTACGCGAGTGGCCAAGCCCAGGATTAGTAATGCTTGTCCTTCCCTTCGCGGGCCTTCCTCAAAACGGATATCTCATTCGTACTCCCTTCTAAGTGCGTGCACTGTCATCACCAGTTTTGTGCTCGCGTATTGTGGAACACCGGGATCATTGTTGAGTACTCACCACTTCTCCACCGGTGTCCGTGTGACGCGATGAGCTCCATGTGACCGGGGTGTTACTGAAGTGCTTATTTACAATTGTGCGCGGTTCTCTGTGCGTGTGGGTGGTGCTACGACCGAGTGGATTTCCTGAGCGGATACGTTTCTCCTACAGAAGAAAACGACTACGGCCTCTTCTAACTTTTGGTAAGAACGTTTCGTCCAAGAAATCACGTACATCAACATATTACACGTGTATGTGTGGCAAAATTCGAACGCTTCTAAACGTAAGCTAGAGCGTAGAAAAAAAATGTCTACGAAACTCTGTACACATACCGCGTGCGCTAACAACGTGCATATGAGATTTATTTTCGCACTGACATAATTGTCAAAATATTATGCGAGATCGAGAATTAGTTTTCATTCATATTATCTTGTCATTTCAGCATCCTCACACAGCCCTGAATTTATATTCAAATTAGCTAATTCCCTTTATATGCATCTTAGGCCAGCTTAAACCTTCAACAACAACAACAACAACAACAACAAAACAGCAGCCGCTCATTTTATTTTCGTTCCAGTAGGCAAATAAACCTTATTATTAACACGTTAGCTTCAGAAGTGTCTTCCTCTCGTATTATTCAGTGAGCGGAATATGGTTACCATTTCTCTTGTAGGGCTTACACCAACAGTATTTATCCCGGTTAGCAACTTATGGTCGCAGTAGTGCAAGACCAAGATTGCCAACCAGTACACCACAACTTAATTATGCGCCATTGAAATCAAGCCCGCCATTTCACTCATATTTTCTGACTTCCACTGCTATTTTTCCTTGGAAAATTGTTTACCCACTAGGCGAACAGTTTATGCTAGAGGTCGTTTGAGTCCTCGTCATAATGTTGAGATAAATAGAAGCGACTGAGTTCAATATTACAATAATCGCGGGATGACGCTGAGAGGACAGCAGGCCTCACGGATGAGACCTGCTATCCTCTTTTTAGTGTGCAATATATATATCGCGGAAACCAAGATTTAGGCTATCATTAACCAGTCTAGACCCACATAAGAAGAAAGTCCTTTTTAGAGTTATACAATAAAGGATTTTTCATGCAGTCATTGTTATACGAGTTTTGCAATCACATCACACCGCCATACCTGACTATCATCTTGTACTGCACTTCGCACCCATTCTATTCCTCTTATAGTTAGGAGGTTATAGGCAGAAGGCATTACGCGGAAAGGTAAAATACACCGTACCAGAATCTCAATCATCTACAGTTTATGTCTATAACATACGAAGCTCTTATGGGACCTTATTGTTGGGCAGTATTCATCTTCCTTTCATCAATACTTATGAAATTCAGAACTTCTTGTCGTCCACCTTCACTCTCTATAAGACGTACGAAAGACCGGCGCCAAGACTTGGCAAATTTGTTGTTAGGTGCCATCAAGTCGCTTACGACTTGCAGTTGCCCTACGATTGAATGAAGGACGCGAGATTCGCTCAAGAAAAGCCCTTTATCTCACCAATAAGCTTAGTCATCTCGCACACTGCTGAATCATAAGCTGTTTGTCTGGTGCATGTTTTCCTACCGTATTTATAATTTTTTAGTAACATGAGCAGGTAATTCAGAGTTAGCTACAAGTAGCTATATATATATATATATATAGAACTTGAAGGGAAGGCACGACAGGTCCGGGTATTTTCTATATTGAAATAACTTGAAGATAGCACATAAGAAAAGGATCGTATTTACTAATACGATCCTTTTCTTATGTGCTATCTTCAAGTTATTTCAATATATATATATATATATATATATATATATATATATATATATATATATATATATATATATATATATATATATATATATATATATGCCAAGCTGTCGCGATTGAGGAGGACACTCTCAGAAGCATCGGAAGCTGCTCTTCCACGGTAATCGAACTTGTCTTCCTTTCTCGACCGTGAAGACACAAAGGCAACACAGTGCTAAATGTTGTGGCCGCGATCCCTTGACACCGACTCAACGGTGCATGTATTTTTCGTTTAAATGTTCTTAGGATTATGCTGGTACTCCTTCGCAAGTTATATTGTTCCGTAAACATCGAAATTTACGGTGTGACAATGTCTTACCAAGTAGCACTTAGCTGTGTTGCGCAAAGCCCGCTGTTGGTCCCATACGTCGTTTCTTCGTAGTGATGCAGCGTCATTGTCTCTTTGAGTGCCTTTCCAGATTCCCATGTATATACCTCTCGATGACCTCTCTCACTCTCTTCACGTGGCCTATCGCTTCTGAAAACCAGCAGATGATGAAACCGAGTAAGTTACAGCGAACAGCTAATTGTGCTGTTTCAGTGTACTGTAGTAATCGTGATATAAACCTGAAGAAATTGAAGTAGACAAAAAGGCAGCTTTCCGCTGGCAGCACCCGAACCTGCGGGACGTCCGGAATTCATATCTCGGGTTTGGTACCTGTCAGCGGCGAGTTGTCATCTTACCCACTTTGATTTCTTCATATCTACATCGCAATAATTAAAACATCCTTCAAAGAGCACAATTTACCTTCCCCATACCTTTTCGGCTTCATTATCTGTTGGTTTTCGTTAATGTTGTATCAAACAAGGAAACAAGCCCTCGGAAATTGCCTTACTTCATTCTGTGGCTACTGGTCTAATTTTTGTTGCTCCTTTCAAACCGCAGCTCGGAACCGCATTTCATCGTGACTTGCAAATTTGCGTGTATTGTGATGAACATTTTTAAATATGTCGTGGGAAAAAAGAGTGGCCTGCGCCTCCTAGTCCTTCGGCGAAGCACAACAATCCCGATAGGATGCTAGTGGCGATGCTGCTGAGAAGGCTGAGCCACAGGCATCCATTTATTCCCGATCAAACGCTATGGCGTAAAGTGACGAAGGCCGATTCAGACAACAGTAATGGTACGCGGTACAGTGCCAGTGAACCGCGAATGTAATTGTATAAGTCTAAAAACTATTTATTGTAACATACCTTTTGATAGGTGTGATGGAATTATCTCAGTAATTGTTTTCCATTACTGTATTGTCTTCCACAGACTACTGCAATACTGTTTACATGATAAGGCATGCAGGTGGTGAGCTGTATACAGACAACTGAGAAAGCGAAAAGAAAAACATTCAAGTAGAGAACACCAAATGCCCTATAGTAGCGTTGTACTATAGCCAGGATCTTCCTTGTATCGTAAAAGCTTCGCCGCTAATTGCCATACATGGTAATCAGTGGCAGAACTTTACAATAACTGAATACTGGAGTGTTGTAAACTGAGGAAAGGTAGCGAAAATAAGAGAAAATAAAACACTCGCGAAATCAACTGGTCATTGGTCTTCCCGGTGGGAAAAGTTCCCCCGAAGAATTCTTTACATGTCAGCTCCTTGAGAAAGATCAGCTAACGTCCCAATCAAGTTACGCCTTAAGTTTACAATTTGTTCATTTTTGAATTTATCACGTCCAACAAATACATCGAACATTTAAAAGAAACACAATATTATACAGAATTACATTTATGCGGCTAATTTACTTGGTGAAGCGAAAGACGTTGAGCAGTAAGACGTTCAGTGAAATGGGCATGCAGACTAGTATTTCAACTAAACATTTGATGCGGTCCTCACCTGTGCACTTTATCACACATCAATGACAGAAGCGTTAAATTAACGCATGCACTTTTATTTACTCTTTTATACTTCGGTTACCATACCTTAATTTGCAGAAAATTTTCTTTGAAGGTTAAGGGAGTGGGGTCATATCTGTATTGATCCAATATGTTTAGGTGGCTTTCCACCTTCAAGCAATGTAAGGGGGCTTTTGTCAGGCAGTTCAACCTGCCTTTAGCCCCTTCATTCCAGGCAACGACTGCTTGAACAACATTCCAATTTGATTTCATATTTTTCGCGTAAAGAAAGCCTGTTTCAATTACGAAGTGCCTATTCAAACGAGTTGCTTGTACGCGGTAGGCAAGTTGTAGAACGATAACCAAGACAAAGTTCTTTTTGTCGGGGTTTAAAGCCCGCGGGCATATCGCAGCAGCAGTGTTTGGAATCAACTGTAGGAAATAATATCACAGTGATTCAATTGAAGTCCACTCGTTTGAGTTATACGGCCATTGTTCTCCGCCATCTCCTCCGTATCACGATTTGTTTTTGGTCTCGTAGTATTCCGCAAGAGTGAAGACGTTTAACATGCCGTCGTCGTTACTGCATGTACATACAAGATGAAAACAGGATGACAGTTCGTTTGGGTCATTGCACCGTAACTTACGCGACCGCTAGACAATGAAAAACGATCGCAGCGCACAGCACGTGATATTCCGAGGTCGGCCGCGGTGGCTTGACTACGCTATACGCCTCTTCTAGGGGTCTCCTTGTAGCCGCAACTTCGCTGTCGCACCGAGCGTCGTACCGTTGCTTCGGCGAGTACCCGTAACCTTGGCGCCCTCAGCGATGTATAAACGCCAGTGGACTGCCCCTGCGTCGTCGCCAATGTCCCCGTTTCTTGAGCTAGCCTGTTCCTGCAATTCGCACCACGGTAGTGGCCCGCCACTTTGCGCACGCTTCTTCGTTGGTCGCACGGTGTAAATGGAAAAGAAATAATAAAAGCGACCAACATGAAACGTTGTGCGCCATCTCCCCCCTATCGACCCTTGCCCTGCGCAGTCACAAACACTCACATACGCTCGTGTACGTGCGCAGGTCGCGCTGCGCGTAGTGACGGCCTATCGAGCGCGAAACAAAGAAGGACGGTCCGTGCCCGCGAGGAGCAACAATCACCGCCCGACTACACAGCGTCAAGACCGCGGCGAATGAGACCGACGACTCTGTCCTCGTTATGACTGGGGAAGTGCCACAGGGTGTTTTGAAAAGTGGCGGGTGAGACTTTAAAGAGTGGAGTGCTGCGCTTCGGCCGACTCTGAGCTCGGACATTTTCTTCGTGCGGGTGTACGGTCAGACTGTCCCCAACGTGAGCTTTATGCCTGCGGCAGCTCTGCACATGCGCACGATAGCCCTCTTGCTGGCACCGGTTTGGATGATGCAGCTATCCTCGATCGCTTTTCTTTGTTTAGTATTGGTGTTCACTTTCCGCGGCTAAAGAACAATAGATGGCTCGCTGGGGCCGTCACCACCGGCTGATTGTCTTGGGCTTACCGTCATGACCGACTATGAAAGCCAGGAATAGGAAACTAAAGCACCCTGTCGCAATTCGCGGGTTTGCGCGCGGCTGTTGCACTCTTCCCTCTGGTCTTCCTGTAAGCATGGTGACTTCATCGCTAAACCAAATGTGGAAAGATACCAGGAAGTTCCTATCTTACATGAACGTCCGCAGTGTTTTGTTTTGCAACCAGTGTTCTATTTAGAGGGAGCGGGAAAGGGGGGGATTGTGCATTTCGAGTAGGGGGCCAGTGCGCCTTTTGCACCCCCTTGCCGACGCTGATGCTACCCTATTCTTCATTCATTGCAACATGCATCACACTTACAGGTTCTAATATCAGCACAGGTAGCTGATAGAAGTTGGGTGCAATAGGAATACCCATCGACTATCTAGCAAACATCCTCAACCACATTCTTTACCGTTTGCCTTATACTGTGGTCAACAACAGGGTGAGAAATCATAGCCACTCAGCATTTACTACTTTATATAGCACCTACCTTTGAAGGAACCATTCAGCGACACAATTGCGCTATGTTGTATGTTACTGCTCTCAACCTCTCCACAGTACCGATTTTCTTCGATTTTTTTCTGTACCTTTAAATAAAGGTGGGTTTTCTTTCTTGTTAGTTTTTTTTTTCATATGCTTAATTTCTAAACGGTCCTATTCCTCCTGTATCACGATACAGTTGCGCAACTGCAATTATATATACTTTGATAGCTTGAATCCGCGCTGCAACGCGCCACTGCCCCGTGCGAGGTTCGCTCTGTTTGTCGGAAGCAGCGCTGCAAGCATAGACGAGAAGGCCAAGGCCGCCGCCGCCCCATCCGCCTGTGAGGAAGAATAGTGCATGACCGTTGGCACCGATACCCACTGAGAGGTGGATGTTCGCCGGCACTCCACGTGTTCTTCTCCCACATAGCGATGGGCGCACGCTCGCTCGCAAGGCTGTTTCCAGTAGCGTGTGTGGACTCCCCATACGCGCTTGACGGGCGTCTGGCATTGTCAGCGTTGCAAGAGTGTTCATGGCGCCGCATGCAGGTGGGTCATGCGTTTGGAAAAAGTGTTTAACGATTTAGAGTGATTATTACTCTACTATGGAAGAGTAGAAGGCCGTCCCGGTAAAGAATGGTCAAGCACCATTCATGAGCTTGTGTATAGAAATTTTTTTAAACAATTTCGAGTACTTCGTACTCAACTATGGGAGAGCACAGAGCCGTTCCGCTGAAAGCGTACTACCCTTAACGGAACCCGAAAAGGCACCAGGCAGGGTTTTCAGGAGCTATTGCTCTGACTTATGTGGCTGTTTAGAGAAAGTGGTTAATGATTTAGAGTACTAGGTACTTTACTATGGGAGAGCGTAAAGCCGGGGTGTAGGCCTTGCAGAGGTCACCCTGAGGATGGAGCCATGTATCCTTTCAAGCGCGTCGATTGACAAGACACGACATGAAACATGGACACAGGAGAAAAGTTAAAACAAAGCAAAGGCCTAACAACTCAACTTCTATTCGGCGTTTGTGTTGTCCTGACTTCTTTCTCGTGACACGCTTGCACGCCAAGTCTTTCAACATGAACACCTGCCAACTAGTTCAGCTCCCTGTTACCCTAAAATTTGTTAGAAGTGTTCACGCGTTTTCCAAAACAAGGTATGTCTCATCAAGACGTTTGAATAACAGCAACATTAAAGAATACGTATCGTGGCTTTAGTGATCAGTTGATTCTCTGACATCACATAATACTGCTCTGCAAGCGATACTTTCCACACGGCTGTTGAAGATGAAGACGCGAAGAAGTTGGACGCCTGGATGGCAAAACGCAGAATAACTTCAGGATGACTTCTATTAGGGCGAGGTGTTGTTTTCATGTATATTATCAGGGAGCCTTCCTTTTCAATAAGCGGTTGCCATTGTATCGGCTGTCTGTTCTTCCCCATTCTTGTTCTGTTTCGCTTATTTTCTGTTTATACTGCAATACGTGCAGTGTAACTGCAGCTATTGCAACAAGTTTGAGCCTATAAACCTTGGCCACACCTCTTTTCCCCCATCTATTCAAACGTGCTCTTATCCACATTTGTTGCGCCAGGAGGAAATGCTGGTGAGTCTCGAACTTCATGCATCGCGCCCTGTTCTTTAGTTTGTTTGCTTTTACCGCTATGACCAATTCTAATGATCGAATTCAGCACCTTCAAAACAGTCTTTGCGGGAGGAAACTATTATTGCTTCTATTGTATCGGGCGCATGCACTGAGAGTATTAAACAGCAACGTTGAAATTAAGTACCAGGGCTCTTTAGCAAACCTCAACGCTTGCATTTGTTGAATGTACACATTAAACGCGTCGTATAGGGTGTGCTGAAAGTATCTGTGAGTGATAACTGATAAGGCACTCAGTCAGCCACCGTAGTATATTGATATGCGCGGTAAAAACTTCAGGAGCACCAAATTATAACACAACATCCGCTGCGGGGCTCCTCACGACAATATTGTATTTATGGCTCCTAAATGTCAAGAATTCAATTCAAAAGCACTTTCTGTGGTGTCTCTTCACAGTTCGGGAGTTACACATGACAGTGCTAGTAGATGGCTTTACAAATCAATCAAATACATGCAAGAATCCCCTTTCTCTTAGAAGTCATGACGTCAAGGAGCAGGACCGAAATGCATAATGCCACTATATGGGAGAGCCAGTGGTGTATTCGACGAAGCACTTGACTGAATGTGCACTTCCCGAGGCGGGTATGGAAATGCACAAGCGTACGCTTTGTTAACGCTGGGTTTTCTTAAAAAGCCAATCATAGGGGATATTAGAAAAGTGTGTACGGTCGACCGCGCCTTCATGAATTTTTGCGGTCAACAGACGAATGAAGACGAATGAATTGCTCTGAGGCAGCTATAAAAGGCCCGAAGAGAAACTTCGCTTGCCATATGTGCCCCTTCAGCTGAACGCTGATGGCGTCAGTCGCTAGACGCGCGACCCACATACGTCGGCGCGTGAAAGACAGCGCAACACGCGGCGTGCACGAAGCCTGATGGAGCGCCGGCGTGAGAATACAAAGTACGGAGCAAAGTTATCAAACGAAATCGCCGACAAAGGTAGAAGGGGGAGGTTGCACGCAGGTTTGTCTGTGTTGCCGTCGGGGAATAACGGCGGCCGTTTTGATTCACACCGAACGACGGAACAGGGTGATTTCTCTGTCCCATTTGCTACACGTTCTGGCTGCGCCCGGCAGCGACTGCAAACGCAAGTAGGCTCAAACATTAGCGCGTCGTTGCGCGACCTGGGCTTTCTTTCCAATCTTTCTTCCCCATTCCCCTTCCCCTAGTGCAGGGTAGCAAACCGGATGCTCCGTTTTCTGGTTAACCTCCCTGCTTTTCCCTCACTTTATTCTCTCTCTCTCTCTCTCTCTCTCTCTCTCTCTCTCTCTCTGCGCGACCTGTGTGGCGTAATACGGTGAAAGGTGGGTCAAGTTTTCCACTGCATCATGATAGCGAGTACAGATGGACGCAGCTAGTGTATATACCGCCGTTCGGGTGGCAATTTACACCAGAGAATAACAGAGTCAGGTAACGTGCTGAAGCTCGTGATCTACGGGTACGTTATGGCGACCGGCGTTCATATCACTGACACCTGCAAGCTGATGCAAGCACACAACGCAGCCTCCGGCGTAATATAGAAAAGTCGGTGCACACCGATGCGGCACCCTTCCGCATATTTACTGAACTTACCACCTTGGAATGCTCGTGGAGTTGCGAAGGTCACCATTGTGTGGCTTCATGAAATTACTCTTAACGCAATTAACGTGCATTGGTCTCTCTCTTTTTTGACTAGCCACTCCACGGCGCACTGCCCAGTGCTGCACGACTCTCAGTTCAAAAAAAAAAAAAAAGGAAGCATATCCACGGGGTGAATGAAGGAGAGTGGGGCGAAGCATCCGTCCGTCCGTTCGTTCTTGCTTCCATCCGTCTATGCGTTCGTCTGTGTGACCGTCCATGCGTTCATTCGCCCGTCCGTGCGTGCGTCTGTTCGTGCGTCCGTCCCTGCGTTCGTCCATGCATCTGCCCCTGCGTCCGTTCATGCGTCCATCCATGCATCTGTCTGTGTGTCCGTTCGTCCATCTATTCAGCACTCCAAGTACCACCATCTCGCGTCTTTTCATCATATATTCCCCATATGGAAGTACTGCCATCCAGCGGACATTCCAAGGACTAAACGAGAGGTGGCACACGCACACTTTCTTACGGCTTGCGTTTCGTGTCTACTTCCCACCTTTAACTACCTCGAGTTCATGGTATATAATAGTTCACTGTATTCATGGCATTGCGGCCCAACGCTCGCTAAACCTTTCTAAAAGCAAGGAGGTTGCGCCCAGCGAGTATAACGTAGCAACCCTTTCTTGTCAGATAGTGCTTAATGTACGTGCGAATGGTTCTAATGGGGAATGAAAGACAGGAGAATTCGGATTTTAGTTAACGCGCGTGCCGCGAATTTTTTATTGTTCAACAACACACAGGAAAAATCTCCCACCGGCACCACCTTGCAGGTCAGACCGTAAGACAAGTTACGTACTACGACGAGGGACGAACGGGTGCCGCTTTAAAAAGCTTCGCCTCTAAAAAAAATAATCCGGGAAGTTCGGTTGCCTAATACACAAAATGCACGATCAGTGTGTTGGGAAAATTGAATATATGCATGCCTCTCCTGTTGCGTAAAAAAAAAAATCTTCTGGTGGTGTCATTTGAATCCCTGAAGAGCTCATAAAGGTTGTATACTTTGGCATGTTCGAATATTATCATGCATATAGTTGTAGCGCTGCGTCCATTTCTTGTACTTGTTTCTTGCGCTGTTCCTAAATTTACAGTGAGCATTTCGTTGAAGCACCTGTATTCAAGTATAATACAGTACCACACAAAGTTTTTTTAGCAACAGAAATGAGTGCACTTTCTGCCCCCTGTCCCTTACTCGAACGACAAAGTCTTGATGACCTCAGACCTTCTGGCTTGGTGTAATCGTAGGTCGCCACTAACGCTAAAGTTATCGACTCAATATGGAGCTACTTCTGCCTTTTGGCTGCCGTGTGTTGAAGGGGTCAGAGCATGATGTGAAGTGTACATGGGTCGCGGCCAACGCTGCTTGAAGTATGGCAAATGCTTTCTCTAGCGTGTCCATCAACGTGCCGGATCATCTTGCGTTTATAAACTTTTGGTCATTTTTGTTGTATAGCGTCAGTTTCTATATCTATATGAAATATATTGCTCTGTTTCATCACCCAGTAACAGGGCCGTTATCTATAGATTAATAACAGTTCAGTTTCACAATGATAGTTTATGACTGTGTGACGGCAAACGGTCGTGGCAACCTAGCGCCCTCGTCGTTGCGGGTTAGAGGGTGTGAGGAAGTTTCGGGGGCTTGTGTGTGTGTGCGTGCGCGGGCACTCTAGTTGATACGAATGGTCCCAAGCATTAAATGGAGTGGTCGTTCCGTCGTTTTATCTCGTAGTTTATGAGCCAAGAGAGAGGCCGTGCATACACAATTTTTCGCTAGCACAAGACCTCGTTTCTCCTTTAGCCTCCTCATTTCTGAGTGTACAAGATAATTTTCTCAGACATCTCCTGGACAAACTCCTGACATTCTTGCCCCGACGCGGTGGTCTAGTGGCTGAGGCACTCAGCTGCTGACCTGCAGGTCGCGGTATTGAATCCCGGCTGTATGCTGCTGCATTTCCGATGGAGGTGAAAATGCTGTAGGTCCGTGTGCTCAGATTTGGGGGCACGTCAAAGAACCCCAGGTGATTGAAATTTCTGTAGGCCTCCACTACGGCGTCTCTCGTATTCAAATCGTGTTTCTGAGACGTTAATTTCTACATATCAATCATCAATCAATCCTAACATTCACGGATACGCCGTCGCGCGGTGCGTGACGCTTCTTACTTATTTTGCTGCACTATACCGGGCTGGTAACGCGGCACAGTGGCGGTGGTATACTCCTTGGTCTCCTTGGAATGCGGTTGCTCCGGGTTTGGAAGCGTAGGGCCTCCACATACTCGAGCCACAAAAAATTTGCAGCCGCCAAGATTTATGAGCCCTCGCGCCTCCGTCTCGTCCACTCGCCGTCGGCCCCGCCTGTCTACGCGCCACCTGGCGTCGTCAGCCGCCGATACTCCGTGCACTGCTCGGTATTTTTTTTTTACATCCGCGTGGTTCTCGAAGACAACGTCCGTTCTCACCTCTGCGAATGGCGCGGAACAGAACCACATTGTGCGAGGAGGCGCACAGCGTGCCTTGCATCAGCGGTGCCGTGCTGGCGCCAGTCTGCAGGATTGTGCCGATGCACTGGCTATGGGTGGCGTTCCTGGCTCGACCACTTCGTCCGGCCCCCGGCGAACCTACAAAGTCTAGTTGGTTGTGTTAGAAGGTTGCAAGGTCAGCAGAATGGGAGACGCCCGCAACATGCATAACAGGCCTTGCTTAGCTAACACCTACACGTACAGAGCGCGTCCTATAGTTCACGCTTCGACGCTCGAGGCAGGCCGACGCCCTGATATATGCGCCGTACGTCCGACGAAGCAGAAATAATGTATGTGCTTTGGGTGTCTGTGGGTGCATGTTACTTAGATTAAACGTTACCTGTGCTGTGAATACGTTTCGACTTGAACGGTAATGTTTACCTGGCAAATCAGGCACAGCGTGCTCGTGAAGGAGCAAGAGTAGATTGTTATTCAAAGAACAACCAAACCCATGAAGTGGAGCCAATATTTTACTTGTAAAAAGCCCCCATCACTAGCTTTCGAAGTGGGTTTTTGGATTTCCACGTCGTCTTGTAGTAGATGCTGCGGCGTGAGCGCACTGGTGTCACGTCTCGTGAAGGTTCAAGGTACTTCTTTCTTCAGCAAATGGCACGATGGACAGTGCAAGGCAGGTCAATAGCTGAACTTACTCTATTGAAAAGACGACCGCTGCAGTGGGCAGTTCACCGCAGTAAACGAGAAGGCTGAGCTTCCTTTTCGATCGCGACAAAAACTTCTTTTGTTGCGTGCCTTCCTTAATGTGCACTTCGGCTTCCGCACGAAGCTTGTGAGTCTTCTCGAATAAATGAAAATGCGTATCTAGCACAGCAATCATCAAATAAGATTTTCCTCTCAAAAACTAGCTCGGGCAAATTGTGCAAAATAAAGAAAAGAAAACAGGTACAAAAAGGACAAGCCGCGTTAAATAAAATAAATAACGTGCGAACGCGCGCGCACGTGCGTGCATGCGTGCGTGCGTGTGTGCGTGTCTGTTTGGGGGGGGGGGGGGGCGTGTTGAGTAAGGAGGGCGAAAGGGCTGGGTTTGTACTAATTATAAGTATGGCACTGCTGGATATTCCCACTTTTCCGCAAGCATTACGAGAAAGGTGAGTGTGTCAGCGTTTCGAAAAGGCATTGACACCGTAAACGCTTCAAGGTATTCAACTATACGTATGCAAGGACGTTTTGGACAATTCCATGTAGAGTCGGGAGTGCTGCACGCTGTCGTCGTCGGCGTGTTTCTGCCTCGAGACGGCGTCTTCAGCACGTTGGGAGCACCAGTACCAAGTCATGGGCAGACATGCTGTTGTTCTTTTGCGACGGCTTTATGGCTCCAACTCCCGTGGCGCCCCGAACAAAGTGTCATACTCCCTTAGTAGGTACACTTTCGAAGAAAACATCTCTGTTATTCGTGTACGTACCAAATCGGTGCAATATTCCATTTGTCGAGGCGTTAGCACGCCTTCTCAACCAGCCCACTAATGAGCCAGTTCCTCAGTGCAGGGTAGCGAACCGGACGCTCGTCTGGCTAACCTCCACGTCTTTCCGCTTCTTGCTTTCTCTTTCTTTTTCCTCCGCCTGCTCCGGCCTTTTTCAAGGGAATATTGTATCGACTTATCTGTGAAACTGGTACGTGTCCCCCGTTCCCCCCTAAAAAAAGAAACACCACCACGGAAAAGCACATGACTCGCTCATGCAAAAGCCCTTTCGACGTAGCCCTACAGCTAGCGAGCACGGAAGAGTAATGAATAAAACAACATTTTTTTTGGGGGTGGGGGTGAACTGAGTTTTGAACACTACTGCACCGGTCTGAAAAGGAAACCGCCAGGCCGTGCGAGAATGCACGAACACAGAAGTGAAGCGTATGCGAATGCGTTCTACCGACTATGCAAAAGGCACAAATGGGAAGCAGCCCAGTTGATTGGGAGGCTTCATTGAAATTTGTCTGTTGTGGGGTCGATTCCGTAAGAACGTACCTGAGAGGAGGGAGGGGGGAGAAAAAGTTGCCACCAATATAGTGTACTTGGTAGTCTAGTGTGGGAACAAAGCCGTCCCGTGGGCGTCACACTTCATGAGGTCGTAAAGGTGTGTTTAGAAGAAAATGTTCAACGATTTTAAGTATGTGTTACTCTACTAAGGGAGAGCATAACACCACCCCTAGTGTAATGAACCAAGTTAAAGATGTGTTTAGAAAAAGCGGGTAACGATTTCGGGTACTAGGTACTCTACATATGGGAGGGTCTAAAGCCGTTAAAGCCACTTTCAGCACTATGTGATCAGAAAGAGTTGCCACGTTAAACTTGCTGGGCTTAACTTCCTTCGTTTTTGCACGGTTTAGCTAGGGTTGAGCCGCAGTGATATGAATTAGCAGCGGTGAAAGGTGGGAACTATAGACACGAAGTGCAGGCTGTAAGAAAGTGCGCGCGTTCGACTTCTCTAGTCCTGCCGTGCCGTCTCTCGTCAAGTCCTTGGAAAGTCTCTGAATGGCGGTACTTCTATATGATGAATATATGATGAAAAGATGCGAGATGGCTTTACTTGGAGTGCTCACTAGATGGATGGACGGATGGATAGACGCACGAATGGACGGACGGATGCACAGACAAATGGATGCATTGTCAGACGCACGGATAGATGCACAGACTGAAGGACGTACGGATGGACGGATGGATGCAAAAACGAATGAACGGACGGAAGCGTGGATGTACTGATGGACCCTTTGCTTCACTCATTACCACGCACTCCGTGGATATGCTGTGATTTCTTTTGTTGCGCCGTCGTTCTGAAGGAATGAAACGACTATATAATTCAATATCTCAATACAGCCCACCATCAGGCGAGTAATTCTAGGAATGTGTACAAACTCCTGCAGGTAATTTAGCCCCCCCCCTCACCCCGTTTTGAAGAAAAAAAACCGAAAAAACACCATATAGGGCGGGGACGTACCTATTTTGTTTTCTTTAGGTTTATAACAGCTCCATCGCCTGAAAGGGCGTGGAACATAAATGGGCCGATTACCCTTGTCTTAAATGCCTCTAAAGTCGAACATCATTTACCCGATTATCCCAATCTGCCGCGTGCTTCTCTGATCAGACGGGGCCGTAGGCGCAAGTTGAGTCGTCTTTAGCGTAAAGTGAGTGTTTTCTAATGAGTGGTGGTCACGAGCAAATTCACCCTAGAGCAACCAATCGCGACTGCTTATACGCGATCACAATTAAAAACCAAGCACCAGCCTGTATAGTGTTCACCTATCATAGCTGCGCACGCAATCACATTCGCTGATCAACTACCTGCTCGCCCACCTTGTCCTCGATTCTTCCGGACTCAAAACTGTTTTCTCGCTGAGAAAGACGCAGCGAAAAAGCAAAAAAATCTTGAATAGATATCGAGAAAGCCAGCCACCAGCCTCGGACAATCGTTCATTCTCAGGCGCACGTCTCTGCCTCGGAGGCAAAAAAGTAATGAAGCCTTCCAAGTGAGAGCAACGCCCAGTACGTGGCCAAGACCGCGAAAAGGGTAACGCGTTGCCGGAGAAAATGAGTGCACCCAGATGGGAAAAAGACCTCGAAATGGTGGTCTCTCCATCCAAGCGCGTTTCTCCTCTCTTCAACAAAGTAAGGACGAACGGCTGCTTAACACAGGTGGTATATGTTTATATTACGAAACAAGCCTGTGTGTACTTGTATGCATTGGTTAATCGAAATACTGGAGCTCTTGCTTAGATGCGCGTAATTGGTCGGTTCGGGATTCGGGCTGTACGCTATATAAGCGCATAACCTGTATGTGTCCATATGCGCGCTCGATCAAAACTACGAACGTGGTCGTAACCGTTAGTGCATGGCCGCCTCCGCATCCAACGCGCGTTCGCGAACCAGCGTATGGAAACTAACGGCAGCGAGGCGAAACACTGCGCCCGCCTAGCGCATTTGCTGTTCACCGCCATGGACTGATGAAGCCTGTGCTCGAGATTTGCGTTTTCTCGGCCACTCGCGTACGGGAGTGACCCCTCGAACACTTGTGTGACAAATTGGACCGCTCTATTCTGAAGGCGTGGTCCCATCTCTGCGCGCGTAGCCTGTGGCGTCCAAGACACGCCCAAACCAGAAGGTTACACCACCGCACGTGGATTCGTGCGCGAGTCGGAGCTATACGAAAAGTGCTACGCGGAGATTCACGTCATGCATGCGTCTGTTTTTGGCTGCCATTTATTCTCGTTGCCGGTAATTTGGCACAGCACGGCGAAATGCAAGTGGCGCCAGAAATGAGTTGGGGGGGGGGGCAAGACTGAACTGTGCAGGCCCGATTTCGACAGAGTTCATAAGTGGCGCCAATGTATAATGTCTGTGGAAAATGCTGTAACATACATTTGATTATCACCCGCGATTTCTTTTTTTCCGCCAAGTCGCTGAGTATGCACAGATATAGAATATCTATTTGTACGAAAATGTAACCCTTTCACCAGCCGTCAAGTCAGAAACAAAGGAGTTCATGTATGGAGACGTGCACAGTAGAGAAAAGGTACGCCCCCCCCCCTTTTTTTAAGGGCGAAGCTCCTTATAGCGGCACCCGTTCGTCCATCGTAGCCGTTGTAGTACGTAACAAGTTCAACATTTTGACCTTCAAAGCAGTGCCGGTGAGAAATTTCTTCTGTGCGTTGTTGAACATAAAAAAATAGTGCTCAATGTACATGCCAATGGCTCCTAATGGGTAATGAGAGACAGGAGCATTCGGCTTTTAGTTAACGCGCACGCTGCGATCTCCATTAGCAGTCATTGGCATGTACATTGAGCACTATCTGCCAAGAAAGGATTGCTACGTTAGACTCGCTGGGTGTAACCTCCTTAGTTTCAGAAAGGTTTAGCAAGCGTTCAGCCGCAGTGCCATGAATACAATGAACTAGTATATACCATGAATTAACTCGAGGTGGTTAAATGTGGGAAGTAGACCCGAAGCGCAAGCCGTAAGAAATTGTGCGTGTGCCACCTCTCGTTTAGTCCTTGGAATGTCCGCTGGATGGCGGTGCTTCTATATGGGGAGTATATGATGAAAAGATGCGAGATGGTGGTACTTTGAGTATTGAATAGATGGACGAACGGACACACAGACAGATGCATGGATGGATGCGTTAACGGCGCAGGGGCGGATGCTTGGACGAACGCAGGGACGGACGCACGAACAGACGCACGCACGGACGGGCATATGAACGCATGGACGCTCACACAGAGGGACGCATGGACGAATGGAAGCAAGAACGAATGGACGGACGATTGCTTCGCCCCTCTCTCCATCATTCACTCCGTGAATATGCTGCCAATTTTTTTCTGTAGTTACGGTAGTTGCATAAACGGGAGCGCCAAGTACGAGCCTTACCAATGTTCAGTCGTACCTTTTCAATAATTTCTTGACAATGTGGGGTTATGAAGCTTGTGAACATGCATGTTTTTAACGCTAACAGTGGCCGATTACCCGGGATGTTTCATTCCAGTAACTGTTTAACCTCGCTCATTTACCCTGACATACCTGAGACAGAGGGCAGGCCATTGTAAGAGACATGTTACCACTTCATTTATATGTTCGTCTCCACAATCCATAAACGTGATTTCGGTGTTGGTGAACAGCGCAGTGGTTGAATTGGTAATGATGTGCGCACGGGACGGCTTTGTGCTCTCCCATAGCGGAGTACCTATACTACTCTAAATCGTTGCCCACTATTTCTAAGCACGGTTAGCCTCCTCCGTGATTACGCCTACGCCTGCATGTTTCCAGCCCTTCCTGATGATTGTATCCTGCCAACTCTACCTCCATTGATGGCACCAAAAGGTCTAGATTCTGAGGAAGCAAGCAAATCGCGGTCGCAGGTCTGTCTTCATCGTAATCGATTTCCATACGCCAAGAACAGCCTCGTCATTTCTGCGATTAGTCGTAATCATTCTCACGTTCAAGGTAAAAAATGCAATATAAGTTCGCTCCGCTATATAATGCAGAAAAAAGGTTGTCATGCTCGCCATCGACGCTATGCGCTTGACCACTGAGCTGAACGACTCTTTTCACGGTGCTGAGTTCTGTGGGCTTGAAACGCTCGTGCCGTGACTTCTTCGCGGACTTGCCGACAAGCAGCTCCATTTTTTAACGCACCGCGAGGAGCGAGAGCAGCGACCCGGTGCGTCGACCATTCTGCCCGCTTCCGTTACAGCGCGATGTCGACAGCCCCGCGAGCGCTGACTCGCCCAGAAGGGGGTAATCATGGAGAACTGTGTTAACAGGCGAAAGCCCGCCCAGAAGCGAAGGAAAAAGAGAAGCTGGCACGTTCCGTACTTCGCTAGTTTTCTTGCCACTTGAGCTTTTAATGCGCAAGGCGAAGGCAGTGTTCGGTGTTGTGGAAAGTATAGTGTGATGACAGCGTATACAGCAGCGTTGTAGGCGGCTGAATATAAAGCACCATGAAGGTGCCAGTAAGACGTGAGATTGAGGATAACGCAGCGCGCCGAAGAGACGTCAGTTTATACTGACGCCTTTACGTGACCCTGAAGACGTTAATCGCGAGGACCCTTCGCTGACCTCGCGCCAGTGAAGATTTAGAAACGATGCTTGCACGCTCCAAGGCGTCGTCATGTCCCGTCATCCAGTATTATAGAAGCCTCGAACCGCATTCGAGCGCTGCTTTTTCCACACCTCTGGTTCAGCGATGGCCGCGTCGTGCACGATGCCTCGTTCATCATTCACCTCGCCTGTGCATGTCACGCCTCTTTCCCTGGTTGGTTGGCCTCAGCGCCCTGCCGTTGACTTTCCCCGAGCCTCAATTGGCCGGCTGCTCGTGTTCATCTCACGCACGTGAGCGAAATGAAGCAGCGGCGATGAAAACGTACGCTTTTAGAAAAATTGCCTACGAACTTTCGCAAGCCTCCTGCAGAAAGAAGTGATCGTGCAAAATGCAGCGTGATGGTAATCAAGACACGCCGACAAGCGGGCGATATGTTGCGGATCATGGCCCATAACATGAGTAGATTATCATGCGGTACAAAAGCCAGAGCCGACCGAGGAGAAAAGAAAAAGCAACTGTAGAGCAATATACCGAAGCGAAAATTTTAAACAGAATGAAGAAAGCTGTGATGAATGACGCAATAATAAGTTGATTCGGAAAGTGCAATGACCTGTAACTCGTCGGTAGTGTTCACGACGAAACACCGAGAAGTTGTATTTCATAAAACAGAAAACATTTGAGACAACTCAGAGCAACTTTTGCATATTTATTGTTGCTTACAAAAGTGTAAAAATACAGAAAGAGACTCAATAAAATAAATTTATTTTTTGGGCTTCGGATAGTACAAGCGCCAATTGTAATTTTTTTTTTTGCTGTGTTATCTACTACAGAAACGTTGCAATATGGGTTCAGAAAGACGCTACGGCATCCTATTGGTTCTTCTTTCTTATTTCGTTGAAGTTTCTCACACTCAATCATAACTTTTTCGCCATTATAAGTTTAATGTCGTATGTTAAGAACTTGTTCTATCTAGCACTTTGAAAGTGAAAATATGAGTGTACTTGAAATGTCGAACCTGGCGTGTAAAAAATCATGCGCCAAGTTATTGTATGCATGGTTCAAGCATAAGTTTCATCAAAAAAATTCAAAACAACAGCATAGGCTTACACTGAAATAAAGAAACGTGTGCCTTGGCGAGACAATTTTTCGAGCAGAAACACCAAGTCCGGACTTCACAGTAGAGAGTAATCAGTGAAGTGGAAATTTTTGTTCCAGACAAGGTTTGTCCGGTTAACGTGAAATCTATTTGTTGCCGACTTCGTACGTTTCACCTCAAAACATGCTAAAGCAACACGCCTAGCCATTTATGTTAGCTCTCTATCAACGCACGCCAAAAACAGTTCAATGATACGTGAAAAATACAGCACAGAATACATAGATCCTTACTCTTGAGAATAAATTTTACAACTACATTTAGGAAGTGTTGAGATGCGGTAAACAGACGAAGGCACAAGAAAAAAAATTAGCGCTCGAATTCACGGAACATATATTTAGTAGGTGCGTTTTCCCATTGGTGAGCCGGCTTTGCTAATGATATAGCCCGCAGGGGGATTGGCTGACAGATTTTCTAAAAATGTGATCGATCCCTCCATCCTATAAGAATCAGTAAACATGAATGT
This sequence comes from Rhipicephalus annulatus, assembly GCA_013436015.1. Taxonomy (NCBI): domain Eukaryota; kingdom Metazoa; phylum Arthropoda; class Arachnida; order Ixodida; family Ixodidae; genus Rhipicephalus; species Rhipicephalus annulatus. The sequence continues at coordinate 242,354 of WOVY01010772.1, forward strand.
AAAACGTGTCCTTACAAAAGTAGTTTATTGTTTACTGTCTAGTATTTAGAGCTTGCGCAATGTCTATTTGTGTTTGACAGCTATGCCAACGCTTAACGTGGATGCATTTACGTTCACGCTTAGTCATACATCTCCATCCCAACGACTAACGTCCACCAATAGTGAGTAAACAAACCCTTGATGTCAGAAGTGAGTGTAAAACCAGAGAGAGCGATGTGACAGCCAGAAGATCTCGAATGAGTGAGGGACTCATTTGCCGGATTCCGTGCTGAATGTTTGTGCCCCCTCAATCTCTGACGCCAGCGTAGCTCTCACTGATCAGCCCGCCATCCGCGATCCGTGAAGCTCTCGCCGTGAAGCTCGCCGACGCCGTGAAGCTCTCGCCGAGTGACGCACCGTCCTCGGATTCGTTGGTTGGTTGCTTGTTCCTCGGAGTCCTGGTGAAACCCACCACGGGGGATCGGCCATGAAATGGACGGTAGCTCATCTTTGAGATGGAATTGTTTTACCAGTCGGGATGTTTAGGTAGCGATGTTTTAACAATGAACAAATTGGTAAACCATTCATTAGGAATAAAATATATTGAGATAATAAAAAGAAAACCCAACAACCTATTATGGTTCGAAATAAAATGATTTATGGTTCACATTCTTTTCGTTTTGTATCCTTTAGAAAATCACGCACGGCCTCGCAAGCGTTCCTGTGGCTAAATCCCTTATTAGTCGCTCCAAAGGAAAGGACTAACGGAAGGAATAAATATAAAGCCAACCTGCGGAGAGCTTTTTCTAACAGTCGTTTTCAATTTGCAAATAACCGAAATGGTAATAGGAAATGATGCCGAGATTCACTCTCGTTCAAGTGGAGGCATAGAGGAGACTGTGCCAGACCAGACCCGTGTAGTTAAAAATTTAGTGGGGGGTCTCGCCATCGTCGTCTCATAATTGATAACTCCACCCTTCTAGAGGAGTATATATATCATCAATTTTTCTAGGGGTACTTAACAGGAAAAAACTCAGATGTTGCCAAGCAAAATTATTCAAGTTTGTATGATGTGACAAATTCTTCAAAGCGTGTCACGGCGATAAATGGTATAGCGTCGGCAATATAGAAATTATGGGACAATTATGTCAGGCCACTGCAAGTGAATCTGCATACTCACTGAGGTAAAAATTTATGCCCTGGTATGCACACCAAGTGAATCATTCGAAAATATCTTGTGGAAAGGGCGCAAAACACTTCTAAAGCATTGGACATACTAGGCGCCGTTATTGAAGCACACACAGACAGGCAGTCTGTAAGAATGATAGCATCTTTTATAAATTGAGGCAATTTGCGTAATGCTAAGAAAATGGCAAGTTTTTTTCGTTTGGTAAATAGGTCTAAAATCAGGTAAACTAAGACCAACTACGGGAAGTCCAGAAGGCCTACGATGACGCCACAAGGCTCGGCCTGACGGTATACCGACGTGGACGCGTTCCGCCTCGGTCTGAAAAGACCGGACTTCAGGACAGAAATAAAGTTTTGTGGATGAATAAAAAGCAAAAAAACAAATCCGACACTGAAGATGCAATTATGACTCCTGCCTTTTCTTCACAAACTGAAGCATCAGTTGCTATTACAATCTTTATTACTAATCTTGCCGGGTGGTCTTTGAAAATGACACTTAGGTACCTACTGGGAAGATTTTTGCAATTCTTAGGCAATATATTGTCCAATTTCATTTTCAATGTTTGAATAGCTATTCTGAGTACCAGTACTTCACGAAGGTTTCCGAGAACTTCTGTACGATGGTGACCTGTGGGCCCCTTGTCTTGACCATTGTTGGTTTAAAAAAGGACGTTATCTCAATAGTGAAAACATACTTCGACCTCTTTTGTGGGGATGCATATACTTTTAGGAAGGTACAAACTGCTTTAGTATTCGGAACCTTCCGCGAAGAGAAGGCAGGTGGGCTTCCTTATATAAAATATTGATTGCGAAAAATTTAGGCAGCCCAAAACGCAATCGTAATGCTTCGCGTTCTAGGAGTAGCAGTAGTCGAATTTTGTAGGCGGGTGTTTCAGAAAACAAGACACATTCGAACTGTAATATAGGGTGATCATACGTTATATCATGACGAGCACATTACGACGTAAACAGATCGTTAATTACTGCTTAGTCTACGAAGCCTCCCAACCGCCCGCGCTCCTTTAGCTGCCATATTTTCTATAATTGGACTATATATTGGTTTTCAGTATTAGATGATGAAAAAGCCTGGAGCAGAGTGGGACTCCATCGACCGTGTCCCAATATTTTTCTTTCTTAACCTTAACTTCTCATGCACTCTATCTCTTTTAATCCGTCCTTCTCCCATTCCCTCGGGAGATACTGCTGAGGTGTCGCACTTAGCTGCGGACAGTTGCGGGGCTCACTTTTATCTTCTTTTATATTATTTTAAAATCACTACCCTTGAAAGGAGAGAGTGAAAATTCAAAGAAAAATTCCGAAACGTCAATTGCGGTAAGAAGGTCAGTTAGTAGCGGGGCACCAATGAAGGAATATATGCAATCATAGCTCAGCAGTCTTGGAGTGGACTCTAGCAGGCGTGAAGTATGGGCCGACGCAGCCCGTTAGATAAAAGCACAGATACTCGTGCAGCGTTTTAATTCAATGTTTCCCTACTCTTTCCGTGTTGTACACCGTAGCTTCACCAGCCGCGATTTATACCGTCAACGACTCAGACATTCCGGAGCTGCGTTCGGATTGCAAGACAAGCCGAGCGCGTCGTGACTCTTGCTCTAGTCAGCACCAATACGTGATGCCTGGTTCTGACAGCTACTATTCGACTTCGACACTGCACCGGGCGCCTTCTGGGTCACGTAGGTGGTCTCACGTGTTCTTTTCTTTAGGTTAGTTTGCCCTCTCACATGCTAGACTACTTTCGGCGCTCTCGGAGTTCAAAGGTCACGAGCAGTAGACATTTTTTTACATCGCCTCGCGGACATTGAGGGCGTGCATGCGACGGCACTGCGCTTTAACAAGCTCTTTTTTTGTTGGCGCTTTGAGGCGGTCACTTGTAAACACCGGGCGTTTTGCCTCGGTGTACCTTCTAAAACGTCATGAACGCGATGTTTTCGAGTTTGAGGTTCCAGCCTTTCAAAAAAAAAAAAAGAACGCTAGGTACTCACTAGTGACAGCTAGGTTCTGTTTGACTGTTGTATATGCGCATTTTGAAATCAGGTCATTCCGAGGAACGAAGCTGTGTTGACAAACAAACAGGGATGTTTCGAAGATTCCACTGTTTAGAGAGCACGCGTGTCGCAGAGACGAGGTTTTCTTGGCGACGTGGATTTGGACTCCATTTTAGTGAATATCAGTCGCAGAGAACTCACATACAGAGCGAGTCCTGTCACACCCGTCACAGGCATTAGCCTCTGATAGATGCCGCTGCAGCGCATTGGTGCGTTCGCGAAATAACAGGCGCTTGTGTTAGCAACAAGCGAGTGTGATCGAATAGGTGCCCTCGTCCATAGTGCCTTGAAGGTGCTTGTAGCCTTGTGCATCATCCTACGTTCACGCGTTGTTCTCTTTCGGCAAATCTTTCTCTTTCTGTCTGGTTGCGTCTAGTGTGAGCGTGTACTATACACCCCTGCAAGTCGCCAATCAGGATGTCCGGTGTCGCGGACTATCATACAGTGCTGTCACATCAGACCCAATATTCAAGGCTGACAGGTTGCGCGCAACTGTATGCAGCACGTGCGAAAACCGTTTCATGATATTATAAGTTTGACAGGTAATGCCAGACATACGTGCGTAGCGTTATTGTGCCATCACTCAGCTCGGATGCTTAGCGCTGTTTCACGCGCGTAAAAAACCTCGGACGGGATCGCTTACCTATTTCTTAATTTTTGTTTACATTCTTGATTGATATGTGGTGTTTAACGTCCCCAAACCACCATATCAATATGAGAGACACCGTAGTGGAGGGCTCCGGAAATTTCGACTACCTGGGGTTCTTTAACGTGCACCCAAATCTGAGCACACTGGCCGACAACATTTCCGCCTCCATCGGAAATGCAGCCGTCACAGCTGGGATTCGACCCCGCGACCTGTGGGTCAGCAGCCGAGTACCTTAGCCACTAGACCACCGCGGCGGGGCATTTTGATTACATTTTTTATATTATAGTACTTCCATATGCAACGCACTTGGATTAAATTGTTTTATATTAGACTACTTCGGCAATAAAGCGAAGGTAAAACGAGATTCTCTAGTATGTACCCAGACTCCTTACGTTGCAAATTGCCATAGATCACCGAAAATGCGGAACGTTGAACCCGACTTGTACGATCACTATCTCTATCAAGCAACGGAGAGGCGCATCCTGAAGGCATAATAAAATAAAAAAAGGAATAGGTCTAGAGAACTTCCAGGCCCCGACAGCGTATCAAGGAGACGCTAAACGCCCGTGAGCAAAACGTATTGCTCGAGGCGCGGTAGCGAGCGAAAACCGCTCCGCGCGTAATTGACATTCCGCTGGACGTACAGGCGGTGTGGGCTTTACGGGACGTGGGGCATACACCGGCCGGCAAACTGAGCGACTCGGTTCAAAGCCCATTGAGGGAACATGCATTGCCTAGTCAGGAAGCGCTCGATAGCGAAAACTCGACTCTGCCACTAGGATGGGTAGCCAATTACGGGTTCGTGTAGGTGCGCCCAACAGCGCACCCGGCGGCATCCACTAAAAGATGCGGCCAGGGGCGCCAGGAAAAGGTGAGCGCACGGCCATGCCCGCCCGCTCGCGACTACATCATGCCGTGCATGCGAGTTATACCCTTGGTTATACCCGGCGGCCCCAGTCGCTGGTGCTTCCTAAACGCGCGTTATGTGTTTGCTTGGAATGTTGCCCACTAAGTGCACATACGGGGAGAGTAATATGGGTATGGGCGTAAAGCCTCCCGCATACGATAGGCACCCTTGGGGGCCTATGAAAAATAATGAGGTTTCGAAGCTTTGGCCTAGAACATTTAGCTTAGCATGAATGGATTTAACACTTCTTGTTTGAATGGCTGCCGTCAGATGGCCGCACATGAGGCCATTTTTTTTTTCTTTCGCGCATTCAGAAGACACCGCAGCGTGTCGCTGTGCAACTGAAACTAAAGTATACCCCCTTTTATTCTGCAACCTTGGTCAGTTCAAAATGGTCAGTTTCACCTTCACGGTGAAAGCGACCAGAATGGCACGTGCAGCTGCCATAGCTGAGTAGCGGTCAACGGCGGTGATTACGAAGGCGTGCAACTCGACCGGTCGCTAGCCCTGCATGCAGGCTCCGCTGCCAACGAACGCTATAGGCGACAGCTGGCGAACGGCGGCAGCAGTGCGTGGACGGCCATCGCGCTGAAAAAGACCCGCATGGCTGAAAACAGGGGACCGCTTGCGATGCTTACGTAACGGTATGCAGTGTCCAAGGTCGCGTTATGTGCGCACACTTGTTTGGGATAGACGAGCAGATTTAAAATCTAATCCCACTTGAACTGAGCACAGATTTGTGCGCGTACACGTGTACTTCTCACGGAGTGGTACTTTATCATTGGGAAAAGCTTTGGCACGAAAAAACGACGGGAGACGCAAAACACACGAAAGGAACGGTTTCACCTGTTTCGAGCCTTCGTCTACTTGGTGCCATAACATTCTCGGATAATTACGTACAAAGCAATATTGCGTTACGTTATGAATTGATCGGGTCAATCAGACCAGATAGCTTTGAAACATCGTTGTACCCCGACGACCTAAGAATGAAATGGCCATTGCCGCTGTTGTCAGTGAAAAAGCTATAATTTTCACCTCGCGTTGTTCTCTTTACTTCAATCCGGTAATATTGTTAGCACACCTTTCCATCCAAACGCGGGGGGGGGGGGGGGGGCGAGGGGACTGGCATCATTGCATTCGAGCATAACTTAATGGGTGGGAGCTCGGATATAAATATAAATGACCACTAAGGGATGGAAATGAACGCAAATGTTTCTTAAGAAATCTTGGCTGATCATAAAGAACTTGATTGTGCTTACAATGTCGGCGAAATCGTGGCAATTATTCCGCACGTCTACCAGCACAACGTCTCTCATATTCTTATGACTCCTATATCTCTTGAGACGTCAAAAGCATTTCAGTTAATTTGTGCGAATAGGTGACCTCCTTTGACAATGTACCAACCTAGTTTTGAGGTATGACAGACGAGCTTCAGTAATGTCTACAATAAGCGTGGTATAACTATAGCTGGCACGTATATACGCAACAGCAGATAGTCTCCACTGCACGCCGTTTCTTTTTGTCTCATGGTGGACGCTTTCTCGCTATGCTGTAACGCAGAAGGTAAGTAGCTGGCGTGGTTTCTGTGCCCTCGAACCTTTGACCTCATTTCTGGTAATTATGCGTAGTTAAGGACGACCTCTAACTTAAGCAATCTCACACAAAGAAAGGGAAATGTGGAACCGGGGGGTAATCTGCGTTTTTTTTTTCTACATGTGCGCCGCAAGGCGTCAAATAACTTCGCTCTTTCGACCTTGAAGGCAGGGAGCGGAGTAACGATATATATATTTATTTATATATCGAGCCCTGGTTTGATAAAATAAATATCGTAATTCACACCGCTCCCACGTAGAAGCAGCATGCCAGCCGCGTCTGCTTTGCCGGTTGGTAAGCAGTATAGCTCAGTAGAACATCTTGGTGCAGTCGATTAATCGCACTTCCTGGGTGACACAAAGACACCACAAGAGCAAAGGACTTTGTGATTGCTCTATTTCTATTTCGTGTCCCTTAATTTGCGGCAGCAAACTATGCTTAAGGTCTTTATTGAGGTGGATGAAGCCACTACGTTTATTATAGCGGTAAGATTGAAAAAAATTCGAAAGCTTCTGTTACTCGAAAAACCATCGCAGCACAGCTGCAGGTGCCTACTTTGCATAAAGAGCCGTGATATCGGCAATGCGCTCACACGCAATAAAATGGGCACCGGCTTAGTGTGAGGAACCAGGGCAACGCACTCCATCCGAAGTTCCTAATACATTGCGACCCTCGTATAGGAATGAAGCAGGAGGGGCATAAAGCGACCCTGGAAAATGAGAGTGGCGACTGTGGACGCTTGGAGGGGACACCAAGCAAAAAAAAAAAATGAGATGCAAGCACGAAATATAGAAAGGAGATAAAGGAACCGTGATTGAAGATGGGGGAGAGGAGCGTGCGGAGCGAAGTGTATAGTAGCAGCCTCCAGCGGTGCCGCTTCGGAAACCTGGCAGGTGTTATTCAGTACCTCGGCGACCCTACCTTTTCCGCTCTCATCCTCATCTTCCTGCCCTCTCCCAGCGTGTGGTGTCCTGCTTGGCCGACTCGCTTTGTTGGGTTCGGAGCCCCCGACGGCGGAGCCTGGCAGATGGAGACGCTTCGGTGGGAACGGAAGACATCCGGTGGGGGGTACCGTACGCTCTCGCATGTACGGACTGGCCAGGTTTAGAGGTGCGGGATGGGGTTTGCGCCGTTTTAAAACATTGCAGCGGTAGCGCTGTGCCTACTCTATACTAAAGCAGCGTAGGCAGTGTTTTCTAGGGTCAATAGCATGATGCGTGTGAAGTATACTCACTTGAAAAGGTGCATACAACCATACACTGATGAATTAATATTTTATGATGAGGGCGCTTGCCACATAGTATGTAGTACGTGTTCCTTCTATACCTCAGCCAGGTTCATTGATAGGAACAACCAGTATATCACGTTGGACATGCCGGGAGTGTAGACTACGACTTGACATCTTGAATTTGCCCTTCCCCCCTCCAAAAAAAGAAAGAAAGAAGCCTACGTCACAATCATAATCGATTATATTTGTTTGTCTCTTGCAAACAAACAAAAACTGGTGGAGATCTTTTTGTGAATGCGAGTTTAGAAGTCTGTCACGCGACAACAATCATAAGCTGCTCACTTGTGCAGACACGGCTTTACCATAAGTACAAGCTTTCCCTGTGTTTTCTATACTTACGTGTTCCCACTAGCGAGACGGTTGCGCACATTAACCTCCACAGCTCATCGCGCATCGGACACGGCAGTGTCATGAGCCGAACGAACTTAGACTCATCGGCCAACAGCAATAAGAAAGCGCGAACATTTCTGACGTTGCGAGTAATGTTTGGGTGATCACGGTAGACTCATCGCGGGTGAAGGCCAAGTTGCCGCAAGTAAGGTTCAGTGATGTATGTTTGTATGTTTTTACTTGAAGATCCGTAAAACCTTCGTGACCCGCCTCGTCACGGTGGGTGAAAGCGTCTTTTGTTTGGCTCCCCACAAGAAGTCCGCAGGCTTCTTCAAGGCACCGCGAGAGAGGGGCCCCGCGAGGGGGGCGCCTAGACTTTGATGCGCTCGCTGGGGTTGACGTTTCATCGTAAAAGGTTGGCACATACTCTGCGAGCACCATACGGAAGCTGCGATTCAAACTAGAAAATTCCCGTGAGAAAACCGAAGCTTCCCGACAAAAAACGGCTTACCCTGGGTGGGTGGTTAAGATGATGTACGGTCGTTTCTCCTGCCCATACGTTTGTGAATGCCTCCCACCTGTCGTGAGCGTCATCATGTGCGTCTAATGCGCAACCCGTGTTCACCGTTACAGGTTTGCACAAAGGGGCATGTTTTCTATCTCCATACAGCTATCTGTACTGACGAGGGAATGTCTTAACGCGCATCAGTAAAAACTGCATTCGTGGCTGAACGTACTATAACCTAATTAGTGATTGCATAAAAGATACCATGCAAGAAATACTAGTGGCACTTTCTTGTTACTATTTTTACATTTGTGCCTGTCCGTAACCGTCATAAGTACAGCACTACTGCAGCATTGACTAAACATCAGCAGCGGAATGCCACCGGGTCTGTTTAGCATTCGTTACTCGTATCCGCGAACGCACTATGCCCTAACAGCAAGGTTGTTTCGACATCTTGAAAACTTGCATAAATCTGACTGAGATCTTTGCATATTCGTAAGGATATTGGTAACACAGTCGAAGACGGCAAAGTGTTGCGTTTTCATTGCAAGCATAAAATATAATGAGGTATGTATGACATGGTGTGTTGAAAATAGTTGAGAGAAGCCTTCGACCTGCATCTAGATAGCCTGACGAAGACGATAAGGATGATATTCGACCATTCACGCAGACTGTAAGCACAATAGAAATCAGCAGAGAAAAATCACACCTATTTGCCTAAGCATTGTTTTACAATTAGTCAATCATCTTCATTTTATTATACAATAAAATGTACACTTAGTAATGTACACAGTCAAAATATTCCGCTATGATTAATTCTACCACAAGACATACTTGTCAACGTGGAGCATGTCACGGGGATTGCGTTCGTGACGACTACTGCGAGGCCCAGAGAACATTTTTCTAAAGTGAACAATTGGCCAGACCTAGCTTTGCATTCCTCCATGGCAGTGCAACAACGCATGCAGTGTCGGACAGTATGCCCGACACTCCCAGACTATTTAGTAGTCAAATTTTCCAGTGCCAAAGGCGGACGTTTTCTAGGCATTAGTAAACTGGGTTTAGGCGGGGTTGCAGATCAGGGCCCACTTCCCTCACAACAGCAATATTTGTAAAATTTACTTTCTAGTGGAACACCACGGAACTTTCGTCAAGAAAGGACCTTAGAAACTAAAAAAAAACTAAAGCAAACACGTGAGCTCACCTATAATGAAAGCTATTGCTAACAGCACACAGAAAGGGCAGTCGAAAGCACGCCCACTTGCTCACGGGTGAACATTGAGTTCACCTCAAAATGGCCGTAAATGTACTGCAGATTCGGGCCAACTGCTCAAACAGAAGCGGACCTCAACGTTGTCGCGAGTGCCAGGCAGGCACTCTATTCAGTAGCACGAGCGGCGCATTACTTACTACATTTGCGTCCAGAGACCACTTTCCGCGGTGCTCCGAAATCTCGTTTTCGCTTCCTGTCGCACATTGCGCCGCCGCGTCTGGCGGAACAATTTGCTTCCGGCCAGCCATTTCCTCCATCACTACGCGGCTTTTTAGTCTGTTCCCTGTCAGCACTGTGACTCTCGTCACGAACGAGTTTCCTTATTTTTCTCTCTTGATGACGTTACGATGCCGGCGGCGTAATGTGTTGTCGTTCGTGTACACCGACGACCAGCCAGTGTGTCGCTGATTTCGCGCCTACTTGGGAGAGCGCTGAGTTGTTAACCCATTTCTCACCAGGTGGCGTCGCCACAGATCCTTTCGCGGGACTTAACCGCTTCCAAGTGGTGTGTATCGCCGGCGGGGCGAACGTGGGGCGAGAAAATTGTCGGGTATGCAGAAACAGCCCGAAGGGGTCGCGTAGCTTCTCTCGCACCACATTATCTACCAAAAATCAAAAGAAAAATAAATAAACAAGTCACCCCGTGAAAGCGGAAGGGAGCCTGTCGTAACACAACGGCCCTGCGGAAGCCGGGTTCGGAAAGTACGTTCCGCGCGACTCACGACACGCTTCGTCAGTTGCCGATCCGATTGCGATAAACACTGCCCGCCGAGTTCCTTAACGGTGCCTGTCGTTCTTCGGCGTTTGTTTTTGCGACGCCTTCCTCATATGCCCACGGGCGCTTCGCTTGCATCTCCGCCCCTGTGTGGGAAGCCGCGGCGGAATCCGGTGGACTGGGCCCACGCGTGCAGTCGAGCGTAACAACGACTTCAGCCTCCGAACTTCGGTGGTCGTGTTCTTTTTGCGGAACGTGCGGTCAAGTGCTCGCTACATGCGGTGTCTGCCGCGCGCACGTAACGCTATTACCCTTCGTGAAACTTCGGGGGAAAGCAGCGACAGTGCCGAAAACGAACGAAAGACGCTCAGCGCCCAATATATGTTGCTTTTTTCTTAGTGTGCTTTTGTTCGGCACAATGCAAGAATTACCTTTCGTCTGCCTGCGTATAACGGGAAAATTCCAGTACCTCCTTCTGAAGCTTTCTTTGGCGTTATGCGAACAAGCATCACTTTGCAATTCCGTTGGAAAATTCTGTCACACAAGTGCACACAGCAAAAAAAAAAGCAGAGCTGTGGAAATTCCTCAGAGCGATAACGGATCCAACTGCTGCACAGGTATAGAGCAGGCCTTCCGCAGTGTAACACCTGGCTGACGCGCAACCGGCACTGAATCCTTTCTCAATATAGGAAAAGAGGAATTTTAAGTTCATTGTGTATGTGTTTATGGCGGCAGCAGGCGTGGCGAAATAATTATTTCACCCACTTTAGTGCCCACAAAACCATAACTCCGTATACTGGGGGGCCAACTCCATAAAAAGGAAAACCTCAGGGAGCCGACCATGTTAGTTTTCAGTGTACGTTCCACGGTATTAATTCGAGATTGGCCACCACTGTGGTGATTGCGCTTTGTTACATTGTAATACAAATTCTCCGATATTTATTTCTGACGAAAATGGGCTGATAATACCTGCGTTAATGAAAAATATGTACAATTTGTTTAAGAAACAGCTGAGACCCTAAGACGCTACTTTGAGACACTCAGCAAGAGATTGCTCGAGCTTCATAACTCATTTCAACAATTTTTTTTTCGCATGACCAGATAACATAGTCGCACTGTTCAATCTGGATCATAGCTGTGAAACTAGCAGGAATCACTTCAGTGGTACTGAAAGCGTGGCCATTTGGTTACTAAAGGGTACCCATATGCAGTCAATGATCTGCACACCATGTCCGTGTCTTCATTCCACTCTCAAATTTCACCATAAGCAACGATTATCTCACCGCGCGTTTTTAGCACCACTTTTTTCATCTCCATGCATTCACTATACCACGCGGTTTCGATATCCACTGTAATGCGGCTACATCTTTCGAATGTATCCCATGTTACAAAAATGTTTTCAAGCTACACTGTAAGCAAAAACTATCCGAGTTAGGGGTTTTTGCGGCTCATGACCTCTAAAAACTCTCTTGGGTTAAAAATTACTACCTCGTGTAGGAGTAAAAGATGGTACATGACATAGTTTTACCACCACCTCTCAGGCAAGTAGCAAAAGGATGTCAAAATCCAGTTTTACCACATAGGGAGTTCTCTATCACGTGATTTTTAACCTGCGTTTCAGAGTTTAATACCACGTGACTGCAAGGTGCGGCTGCTTCGGCGGCTTTTGCCCCATACCCCCCATTGTGCCGCTCTGAGTGAATCATGAAAGTACGCGATGACCACTGTTTTTTCTTTTTTTGGTATCGCCGTGCCTCAGGACTGACCTCGAGTAAACGCACTTTCACTGGAACTGGGGGCAGCGTAAGCACAACAAGCGAGAACAGCATTCTGTGAACGAAAAAGAAAAAAAGACGGGGGGGGGGGGGGGATCTCAAAAGAAGAAAAAAAAAAGAAAGAAAACCTGCTGTGGAAAGTTGTCCTGCATATTTTCGCAAATTGTTGGCTTTTGCTCGGCGGTGGCCTTGGAGACAGACGGTGCAAGAAGCTCGGTATCTGTGTGTTTCGTTGTGCTGATGGATCTCACGTGTTTCCTACATCGAGCGATTGTGCGCTTCCGAGCGCCTCCGAACCTGCACGTCGCGGATATCTCGCTTCCGAGCTGAATCACGAAGATCTGCCACTGGTAACAAAATCAATCTGGTGTCATCGTCCGTGCTTGCCTACTGGAGAAGCAATAAGCAAAATGCTTCACTCTGTCGTCGGCACCGAGCCGCGGCCGCCAGTGACCAGTGGGAGTGCGTCGCCGGGACAGGTGAAAAAAGCATCGCATATATTTTGTTCCTCAGTAAGCGATTTCCGCATGAGTGAAGTGCTGCCCGAATCGCTCACCTCATGCACTAACTGTTCTCAAACAGGTAGCGCGAAGCCGATACGAGGCAGACGGAACCTACAAGCGGCTGTCGGTGAGCACGAAGAAAACCCGGACGGTGATCTGTCGTTGGAAGTATGCATGCACCGCCCCATCCCCGCAAGATAGTGGTCACGTGTTCATTTGTGTCTGAAATGACGACGAAATTCGCACAGGCTATGTGTTCTGTGATCGCCAGCTGTGTTTCATTGGATAGCCGTGCTCCTCGAAAAGGCCTAGTACGCCGTCGGTAAGAAGCTTGTGTGCAGGCGTGCACCGCTCCTCTACGCCCGTTGTGATGAATACGTGCTGCTACTGTGTTTGTGCACCGTCACTCAATGAAAATCATTGAGCTACTATGGTTTGTGCGTAATTAGGTATATTTTATGGACTTGTGCATCAGCAGTGCTAACACGCGTGGGGCCATGAGCCCGGTGTGCCAAGTAATTATTGGATACTCAAAAAGGTGAGATCGGGTAGATTTATAATAAAAGGTCGGTGTGACATTTAGTGCCCTGCAGCCCACCTTAAGTTTACGATTGCACCTTCAACCGTTGTTGTTAATCAATGCAAAAAACGAGCTCTCCTACCGGTACTACAGGGCCGGTCGAAAAGTCATGCCTATATATATACCGGATTGTCAAAGTGTAGTTGAGCAACACGTGCAGTCTGTTCGAGTGGTGTATTATTCTGCAGTTGTTGTGTGTGCGTGTTTGTCTGTATGTGTATCTATGTGTCACCAATTCTGCCGTTCAATAAATTCAATCAATTCTGCTATTTAAAAAATTCGTCGACTCTGGGCGAATGCCTGGTCAATTTTTATTTTTTTACCACCAGAAATAACTCCCGAAAATCGCCTCAAAAACCTTGTGAAGGCAGTAAAAATTTACTCTCTCGATACCCGCTCAAAACCTCAAGGGGGTAAATAATTACTACTCTCCCTACGTTCAAAAACCCAGTTAGCACGAGAGTAAATTTTTACCTCGATAGTAGGTGGTAAAAAAAACCCAGGAAAAGTAGTGCGTGAGAGGACAAATGATTTACCCAGTTTTTGAGGTTATTTCAGGTCATTTTCGTTTATTGTGTACGATGGCTTTTAAAGGGCTTTTATGAGTGCGACATGTTTCATCCGCAAAATGTTTGAGCGGTGAAACAGAGAGTGGTCCCATACGAGTGGTGACAGGCAGAAATGTGTTGTTCTACTATGTTGAAATGTGTCTTGGGCAAGAGAGAAACACGAGTGGAGCAGTGCGCTTGCTAAGAAACCATTGCCTCGAATTGAAGACCACGCGTCATCGCATGCAATGGATGTTATATGCATTTCTACCGCACCCACAGACCTTGATGTGTCCGGGGACGTTCGCATGACCGCGCTCAGCTTCATCCAAGAAATGTAGATGCAAGAACGTCACGGTCAGAACGATCATTATAATACGCAAGCGCAAGAAGGGAGCCCCAGCGACATCGAAAGCATGGAGGCGACAGTGGGTGCCTGCAGATGGGCAAGGCGGTGATATAACCACGGTAGGGGAAAGCGTTCCTGCTCGTTTTGTCTGTTCGAAGCTTTCATTTTGCTCCGTACAATGATGGCTGATGGATTCTAAAGCGTCTGAGAGATACCTCGCCGGCGGCCCCGATCTCTCCCTTCCTGCGTGAGGTCTGCAGAATAGAAAGCGCGCGCTATTAATGCAGTGACGTCATACCAGAATGAGGCAGCGAGAGAGCGGATGAATAGTGCCACCGTGCGTTGGTCATTCTGTGGACGCTGGAAAACGCTGCAAAGATGTCGGCCGCGCTCCCATCGTAACGGCTTCAGGCGTTCAGCCCTTTCTCGCGATGGAGATGGTCTCATGGCCTCAACAGCGCCACCTGGCATAGTTCTTCATTTACAATCAAGCACGTGCACGGGACGTACCGTACTGGCTGCAGACGTCCAGATCGCGCTGATCAAGGTCAACGGGAGTCGTTAAGGCAGGGTGTACACGCAAAGGGGCGTACTTTTCAGTGGCTTCGCGTCGGTGTGACGTATACACTCATGGGCGCCCGAAACCGAATGTGGTCGCCCGGCTACCACGTCGCATGTAATAGGTGCTTCTTTCGCAAAAGGCGTCACGGTGCGTTCCGTTTGCCGCCTCCATTGCGTACTCCCCGGCTTATTTAGGCCTCAGCGTTGATGCTTATGAGGTTAACGTGAGAGACAGCTCTTGGCGTATGCAGTTTCGAGCGCGTGCAGATTGAACGTGCCGGCGTAGGACAAAACCGTTGCCCCACATATCCTTCTGTGCGGTGGAGAGCCTGCATCAACGGCCCCTGCAGCGGGTTCTTTGTCATCGGCGCGTGTACGTGAGGCGTAGCGCGAGATTACTCAGCTTTGTAAGCAATCGGAGACCGGTGTCAACGCGACCTACTTCCAGTACTCGACTCGCCGCGTTTGGGCACGTGAAATCTCGCTTACGCCGCCGAAATGCGCCGCCGTCACGGTCTACAGCTGTCGTGAGGGCTTCGACGGCGCTACAGGTGTGCTTTAGTACTGTCGCTGGAAATCGCTTTATTTGAGGGGGAATACGCGCATTGGCTCTTTTGTCAGTGGAGTGTTAGCATAGCTTCATTTGAAATATATGAATTTCAATTAGCACTTCTCTTACGGTCAATTAGCAATTAGTCTTACGGTCTCATTAATATGTAGCGTGTGTTATATAGTGCGTAATTGGAGTACCAAAGATTCCGGGCACTCAAGTACGTTTCAAAAGCTTGCAGTTTAAATGCCATAGAACACTGCATCCCTGCAGCATGTGCACGGCTGAGGAGTGGCCTTCACGCCGCTCGTAATAATGGTAATTTTCTTGTGATAGTTTAAACTATAGACTGGAAAAACCTCGCAAGCGAGGATCAGCACGGGAATGATGTCATCTGTGTGGTATAGAGTATGCATATCTCGTTGTCAGAGCAGGAAACGTTCACGTTTAATCTGGCCAGATGACACTATTTTTGAGTATCCCCATAGATGTCACCCTGGTTTATTGTCGGCCTTGCTGCGTGCATATCTGGGCAGTGGCTTTACTTATACTCATGGCTTTCGCGAAGGCTCCGTTTGAGGTGAGTGCCAAGTTCCTGCCAACGTTTTTTTAAATTATGCTCTCAAGGATTCTGAGATATTGCGATCTGGATGACAAGGCTACATAAAAAAGGATTCTATCACGTAATTAATGCGTTCTTAGTGATTAAAATATGAAGTATTTTTTTTCCTTTTCTATCATAGAGTGCGTAAGTACGCTATCGCGACCGAACTTAATCTCCCTGAATATATATTTTTCGCAGCACAAACGACTCCAATATGGCAACAACGTACAGTGCCTTTTGCTCGTTTTCGGACTCGGGGGCCACACAGCGCTTTAGATTGAGCTATAAAATAAACTATACGGATGGGCAGCATCACATAGCAGCCTTCATTTCAGTGTACCTATACACTTAAGAAAACAAAAACGGGAAGCTGTGTGGTCATAATTAGAAGTCACTTCATTCTCAAAATCTTTCTGCAGCGGCAAGGACGACGCTACAGAACACGACAGATGGGCGTGGCGCTCCGATCTTCACCTACTTTGTGCCGCATTGAGGACAATGCACGGCGCTCTGTTCGCCGGTGAGCACGAGGTATTCGCTCGATCCCGGCGCAGGGTCACACGGGGCCTCCCTGATGAGTGGGCCGGCGGGGAAGCCATGACCTCTGCGAGGCGATCTTGACACCTTATCGTATAGCCGGACGGCAATGGGTCACGACACCACGATCCCTCTACGGACACCCAGTCTCGTTTTTTTTTATTTTAGTTTGCTCCTCCCGTGCTACTCTTCGAAAACTTCCGCGTCGCCCTATAATTGGACAGTTGCACTTCTTCGAGTCGAGGCCTAGCACTTCGTGGTGACAATCTCGTTCGAACCTTTGCCGTGCACCATCAGTTTATTCCTGCAGCGAGCAGGTCACGCACGTACGAGGCCGTTGACATGAAAAAGCGCTTTAGAAAGCTCGCGTCCAGTATAGTATATCGTCAGTCTTTCTTGCCTCCGCGCCGCTGCCTGCGTATGCACTGCACACCGAACAAAATTCATGTAAGCTGTCCACTGCGTAGCTTGTGCCTTGCTGTCACCATCTGAACTCTAGCTGATGTGACTCACGTTTGTATACCCGGTGTGCGTGCTGGCGGTCGAGGGAGGTCGACCTTATCTTTCGCACGTTCTCGGGTCAAGGAAGGGTTATGGCGAGGGTACAAACTGGTACGGTGAATGGGCTTATCGATGGAGTTTGTAGCGTTCCCCGTGCCATGTATGCGCAAGCAGCTATATCATTTTACACTGCCCTGCTCTCCTGTTACCTTCCTTTTTTCTTTCTGTCTACGACAGCACGTGGTATGCAGGTACTCTTGCCGACACAGAAGTGGCAGCAGCTGTCTTGCAAATTGACGGGATATATATAAGACGAAGAGTGCACCCGCGAAAGTATTTGATCGTGCACAGGTCACCACAAACTCACAAGTATAGATGCACCTTATTGTTGATATCAAGTCCATCGCGAAGAGTTCAAGCAGACCCCGCATCCTATCTTAGAGCCCCAAATTACATCATTCATTACTTCCCGCTGGCTTTCAAGGGGCGTTCGCGATGTGCATGTGCTCGTGTTTGAGGTTCAGGGAAAATGTTTCGGCTGTATTGTTGGACAAAGCATGCAAGGATGCGCAGTTTTTGCAAGCGGTTCGGCTCAGTCTCTGTTTTTGGCGAGCAACGTGTGCCGGAGTGGGACCTTGTGCATGGCGCGGCTCATGTCTGCTCCTCGTTCGCGTTATTTCTTTCTCAACCACTGCGGCGCCACACAAGGGTATCCAGTCTTCCTAATTATGAAAGGGATTGGGTCCAGCGGCTTGCTCACTCGAACCCACAAACAAAATTGAGTCAGTGTTGTCAGTGGTGTCGCTTTATCCTCCTGAATTCGCCTGTTCAAGAAAGCAAGCTTCCTCGAGGTCATCGCCGGAACGCGACATTAATTGGATGGAACTTGGAGATAACATAAGGTGGCCATCATCCCTGACACCACCTGAAGAACAGATGAGTTTCTAAGTAGAGATGACAGTTTAGCGAGCAGGTTGATCCGCTCCCAGTGGTAAATTAATATTTATAAATAATTAATAATATTTATTTATTCATTCAGTAATGCCGTCTTCTGTACGGAGTCGCAGGCAGCATTGGATAGGGAAGGAACAGATATTAACATACGACTACAGGTCGCCAATGTCACTCATGAGTCGATTCACTTAGACTCAGATCGAGCTGCGAGTTTGAGTCTGAGTCAGTTCAGGTGAATTATTTTATGGCGAGTTTGATTCCAAGTGAGTTTGGTTGAGCAAAATATAGGTAAGTCTGAGCATGAGTGAGCCCAAAGCCCAAATTGTATATCTTGATGTATAGTCTCGGTGGGCTGTGCTCTTAAGCATTACTGTCAGCCTTATGTAGGCTCACGCGTATGTGGTGATTGTTCATTTGGGTACCCTTTAGTACTATTTCTTTAGCTGCAGTACTTATTGATATGGAGTAGCCGAGGTAATATGAACCTCGACCTCTCCACAGCAAAACAGATGGAACAGATCAGAACTAAGTGATATGTTCATAAATATTCTTTCTCTTCGTGTGAAACGCTAATACACCATAATATATATCATAAACAATTTGATGTATGCTTAGTTCCTACTATTACATGACGTTTCTTGCCGTGTTTTCAACTCCACTCAAATAACAGGTTTTGCATTAGCAAGCACGCCATGCTAGGAATGACAGTCATTGGCCGAGGAGGGCAAAAATCACAAGCCTGCGTTTCGAAATTGCTATGTGACAGGCGGATACACATGTGTGAAGAAAGTAGGAGATATTCTAGTGTCGCTTCAATTTCACTTCTTTACGTTCAACAGCGATAATGAGAATGCGGCAGGGACCTTTCGGCTGCGGCAACCACGTCTTTCGCAGTGAATCTCGCTTCATAAAACTCCCCCTCACTCATCAAACTGAGGGAGGAAAACACGTGGACTAGGAAGTGCACACGGGAGGCACGAAAAGTCAAGTAGGCAGTGCTTGAAGAATAAGTGCGGCTGCTACCACTCTCCGCGTGACACCCTCTACAGACGTCCAGTTTGTTTCGGGAGATAAAAAAAGAAGACCATTTTCTTGCTCTTGTCCACCATACAGTCTCAGTTCGTCCTTCTTATTCCTGGCATAGCGATTTCGCTTTCTTGTTCCGACACCACGAAAACGAGCTCGTGAGGACGTAGAACCGAGGAAGCGCTAAGAGATGCCTCAATTCGTGCTTTCTCGCGTGGTACTGCGAAGAATTTCCGCAAATGGGTGAGTGAGTGTCTGCATGCTTGACGCGTGTTGCGAAGAAATAAAAGAAGTCGAACTGAATAGAAATAAGATAACGAGGAAGATGTCCCGGCGGTATTTAGTGGCGCGAAAAAAAAAAAGACAGGTAGATGGAGAGATAGAGAAAGTTCTTGCGAATCGCCCAGCCGCATATTTAAATTTAAAGTCTCACCACCACTTTTCGCTCGGGTGATAAAGGACGCGTTCTAAGAGACCTGCAAAACACGGTGTAACTGTAAGAGGAAAAGTGTCGCAAACGTGCGGTTTGCCTAGATGGCGTGCATTTCCCTGCGGCGTTGTTTCTTGCCTTAACCACTCAAGCAGTTTTGGTGTAGCAAACGAAGACGTTGACCTGCCTGTCTTCCCTTTTCTTTATATAGTATATGTCTTTCTCGGTTCTCTTCCTAGTAGTACTTGTGTGGAAGCCTTTCATGGCGCTTTGTGAGTGGAGAGGTTGACTGAGCTACCCCAAGATATATCAGGGTGAACTGCTTGGTTCACTCTGCCCTGCCGCGGTGGTCTAGTGGCTAAGGTACTCGACTGTTGATCCGCAGATCGCGGGATCGAATCCCGGTGGCAGCAGCTGCATTTAAGATGGAGGCGAAAATGCTGTAGGCCCGTGTGCTCAGATTTGGGTGCACGTTAAAGAACCCCAGGTGGTTGAAATTTCTGGAGCCCTTCACTATACATATGCGTCTCTCATATTTATAGCCTGGTTTTGGGACTTTATACCCCAAATATTCAATCAAATCAATGCTTGGTTCACTCTCAACAATAATGTAGCGCACTACGCAAAGTATTCCAATAATAGATGGAGTACAGATGCGACAGTTCGCGGAAGAAATGAACTCTTGCTTTCGACCAAGTTATATTTTGCGTATAGTATGTCGCTTGTTCAATGCGCTACTAGATTGATGCATTTGTGACTTCTATATTAGTAAAACTTTTGCATACCGTGAAGGAGTTCACAGACAAATAATATATATATATATATGTCGACATCCTCCTGAAGTGGCGTTTAGGATTGAAGTGGGCCTCGGGAAAGGAAAAGGGGGAAAAAGCCCAGCTGATTCTATTATGATTGCAACTTCCTTCGCCTCGTAATTGACAGAAAACTTGGTAAATTTCTTACGATTTATTGAAAAGGCATTTATTGCACCGGCTAAAAGTAAGCATAATTGCCTAATCTTACCACGTCTTGTCACATATGCATTGCTTTGTGTTTTTACAATTAGATATGATAAGTGTAGCATAGTTGTAGGCTTGAAATGATTTTCTTTTCGTAAAATATTGGTAATAAATATGGCAAGATTGTGAACCAGAGGTAAGCAGTAATTTTAGACTTCTCAAAGTTGCGACTGAAGTCCAGCAACAACACGTGTCGTCGAGCTGGCTTCCACAACCTGTACATATTTGCATAGCAGTCACACAGACACTTTTATTCTCGACCAGGGCCGACACGGATCGAGTTTGACACGAGCGTTAGCCGAATTGCGATAAAATGGGACGATGCGGCGTAACACAGCGCAACACCGCCAGTGCAACACTGCCATTCAATTTTTATTCCAATGTGTGTTTCGAAGCAAAATAAGAAGTGGGTCGTTTGCACGAGTGTTGGCGCCTGCTCTAAATCGACTTCTCCACAGCCGGTGTGCGCTGAAATCCTTCAATCCTTCGTCCGCAAAGAATGAGTCTTTGCGCGTGCTGGAAACCCGTTTTCGGGCACACCTTTGAAGTGGCCTGCGGGGTTCTCTCAGCAAACACACACACACACACACACACACACACACACACACACACACACACACACACACACACACACACACACACACACACACGTAAGAGTGAGCGTGTGGAGCACCTTTCACGCCTGCCGTGAGTGAGTGATTGAGAGGTCAAACGTTGACCGTTGCGGAATCGTCCCTCTCACCTGCAAGATGCGCGCCCCCGGTGAGTTTCTCCGGCCCTCTGACCGTCGTGACCGCATACGCGCTCAAGGTCAGCCGTGCCTGTCCGTGGGCGTGAAGGCACTACGCGCAGAGCGCACGGCGTTTGCACACGGCTCAACCGTGACTAGACCACTCTATTCTTACTTTGATGTTTCGATTTCACTTCCATCGTGCCGGAGGGAGCTGCTAAAACAAACATTGTTCTGAAAGTTTGGTCGTCGCGTCTGTAGGCTTACTGCATTCGCGTTGTAAGTAAACTTGCAATCGCAAGCAGCGTATTCATTTTTTTTTCTTCGGCTTCTAGTCTGCATAATACTGACTTTATAATTTGCGGCAGAGTGAATTGCTATCTACCCTTAACATAAAGGCTGAGAGGAAAAGTAACTGCGGTGAGATGCCTGAGTGAGGGCTCTCTGCCCCAGTGTAGTAAACAATTCTGATTCAAGTGAGAGATAAAAAAGAAAAGATCTACCCTGAAACAAGAAGAAGTTGAAAAACAACCTTATTGTATGAAATCAACATAAATAGTCAGACAAAGTAGCGAAACAAAAAAGGTAGAAGGACAGAAGGCTCAGCGAGAACAGAAAGTTCAGTTTTCCATCCTGGTTCGGTACAGCGGAAAAAAGCAAAGGGCTGAAAGATAAGAACATTTTTGACATAGAAAGTGATAGTGTTGGAGCATAGTAGCCAGACATCTTTTTATGCCATGGAGGAAGGAATACATGAGTTTTCCTTCCTTCATGTTTTACGCGGATTCACAAAGAGCAGGATACAGACCGATCAAGATTGAATAAAACAACATGCGTTCGTGGCTTGCCCTGTAATTTGATCAGATAGTTAGGATTATGATGGTGGCACATAGAATTTCTTTTCTTTCATTTTCTTTTTTTTGTGCAGCAGGAGGGCCATATTTCACAACGAAGCACCAAGAACACATTGGTCACGTGACCTTTGAGTTACGTTCGTTGCAATACTTCTTGTGCTGGCGCTGGTCTGGGATCAACTCCAACTAGCGTAGTGACGTGCCATACTGTATGTACACATTATCGGGAATAGTTCCGCCGCACTATAGTATGAGGGTGTACTCGGGGAGAATGTTGTCTTACACATAGTACTTTTTCGGTCATTCCAGTACCGAAATTCAATATACATTTCAAATTACGCTGCTACAGCCATAGCCAATGAATAAGTGGGCAGTGCGTATAGGCAGAGTCGATGCGGTAAATTAATTAAGGTCCAAGGAGAAGTCGCTAACGATGGCGTTGTCAAAACACGTTTACCGCACTGGTGGTGGTTTACTAAAGATATTTGCCTGGAAACAAGAATACACATCGGCGATAACAGACGGGAATTTAAATATGTTTCGTAGAATTTCTGTCACCATCCAGCTATGCAGGCTGTACATCTTTTGATGACGACGCAGCTTGCACGGTTCTTGTGCATTTTTTTTAGCCGGAGGGCAATCGCCAGTCTACTGCACTTTCGGTGTATATGGAGAGGAGACTGGTGCATCACCAGCAGTGTAGAACTAGACATTGTGTGGCATTCACCGCACATGTTCTGACTTTTGGCCGCTCTCGTGACTGCTAAGCGCCGAACTGGCTGTTGGCGTTACTGACAGTCCTGTTAATTCGGTCGGTGGGTCAACTCTAACGACAGCTCTGAACCTTTAAGCAATGGGATTTATAACTGATTTGGTGCACACGCACATCAATTCATGCGATGCCGCTTGGCAAGAGGAGCAGCCAGAAGACTTGGAGTGCACGAGCCCCTTTAACGCTGTATCACTCGGTACACCATACTCGGGTGTTTCCCTTCAAGGCCCGTTCCAGACAACTGGCAGTCCTGCGAGTAGCTCAATCATAACCATTGTTTCTGCTGTTCGCGTCCGGTCGTATATACATTACCCGTTTACGATTTATTGTTTCCCGTTCGAATCACACCCGACGACCCGTTCGACAAGATGAATTCATCACGTTGCTGCCGCTCTCTGCTGCCATTTGAAAACAGAAGACAAGGAACGGTCGAACGATGCGGCCAAGCGGAGCCGCAGACAAGGCGTTCACCCCACAGTCCTCCCGGACTACGACTCGCGCGCATGTGCTGTGACCGTAAAAAGAACAGCGACGAAGGCGACTTCACGGTCGGATTGCGGGCCGCCACGCACCCAGTAAGTTGCACGTAGGCGGAGCCGACAGTCTCGTATGGCCGACTGCGTGGTAGCTGTACTGGCGCTGCGTCAGTCGTTGCGGTGCGACGGCTTTTACGGAAGGAGCTCGTTCGTCTTGACGGCTATTTCTATTCAAAGAAAGATGAGCGTGCCCGACCGGATCCATCTGTCAGCGTTTGACGGCGTCGACTTGCGGTCGGTGCGTCGAAGTGGTGTGTGCGTAGCTTCCATGGCGCTGCTCGCACGGAACGCTCGGAGGGTATCCTGTCGTTGTGTTCGATTGATGCACCGATTGATGCAATGAATTCTCTTATCGGATGCGTTCTTAGAGCTCTGCAGAAGGGGCGTATTTTGGGGGACTTAGTCACTTCTACTTGCCCTGTTGCGAACGGCAACCTGCTGAAGTGCTTGAAGTTTTAGTTCTGAAATCTAAATAGAATGCATGGATGATGTAACCATATGGTGCTCCACAGGGTCGGATGGCTTCACTGAGTCCGCCCTGCAAGAGGCTATCGACACCACCGAGTCTTACCTCGACCACACCGGTCTCAGGTGCTCACCTGCGAAGTCGGAGCTGTTGATATATTTGCCCAAACGCCAGGGTGCCAAGCCCAAAGGGTGGAAACCTCCGGCGGAACGCAATATCACCCTCCACACCAGAGATGGTCGTACTATACCCAGGGTAGACAACATCAAGGTCCTCGGCATGATCATCGAGTCCCGCGGAACCAACACCCAAACAGTACACAAGCTCAGGACTAAGACCGAGAATGCCATACGACTCGTACGTAGAGTAGCCAACAGGCACCATGGCCTCAAAGAAGACAACCTGCTGCGTCTCGTACACGCGTTTGTTTTGTGCCATTTTACGTACGTTGCCGCTATACACAAGTGGCTACGTGCTGAGCGCGATCAACTCAATGCGCTTATTCGCAAGGTGGTCAAACGAGCCCTTGGCCTCCCTATCACCACTCCAACGTACAAACTCCTCGAGCTTGGCGTACATAACACGCTAGAAGAGATCGCCGAAGCTCAGGAACGTGTGCAATTGACCCGACTCACTACAACCAAGGCGGGCCGCCATATTCTGCGCGAGCTCGGCTTCTTCTCCTCGAGGGCCAGGGACCCCCCAGAGTTGACTCTAATTCCCCGTGAAATACGCGACCTTATTACGATCGCTCCCATACCACGAAATGTACACCCCGAATACAACAGAGGCAGGCGCCTTGCGCGGGCGACCGCCATTCTCAAGCGCATAGACATGGAAGCGGACAACGTCTCGTTCGTGGACGCCGCTGCCTATCGCAACAACCAAGCCTTCGCCGCGGTCGCGGTATCATCCGCGCAGCAGACTCTTACCTCAGCCACAATCCTCACCCGAAACCCCGAAGTAGCGGAGCAAGTAGCTATAGCTATAGCTATGCTCGACAGCAAACGGGAATTCATCTACAGCGACTCCAGGCCGGCCATCAAAGCCTTCGAACGCGGAGTCATCTCCGACCAGGCGTTACGTATCCTGCGCAATGCGGACCCGAGTGCCCTGAAGCACCACACTGTCATCTGGTTCCCCGCCCATCTCGGCCAGGTGCCGGGTGCCCTACCCAACCTCAACGAGATCGCCCATGATGCAGCGCGCGCACTTACCGACCGCGCTGCCACAGGGCAACCTCATCTTGCTGGGTTGGATACCAATCGGGATGCACCAATTACGTACAATGAAATTACAAAGCACTTTTACCTTGGAACGCCGCATTTTTCCACCCCCACATCCGAAACTTAATCGACCGCAGGCATTAACCCTACGCCTATTACAGACACACACGTACCCAAACCTTGCCACGCTTCACGTTTATTATCCCGATGCATACCCCAGCGACACATGCCCATCATGTGGACACACAGCGACACTCGAACATATGCTATGGGAGTGTAGAACAAACTCCTCCCGACTCTACCTCAAGCAAGTGGGAGAGGTCCCTCAGGAGCTCACTTCTCGCCGACCAGCGATGGGCCGTCCAGCAGGCCCACGAAGCGGCCGCCAGGTACTCCCTGTCGGTCCCTACGTGGGAGACGCCCGCTACGCGCTAAGCGCGTCCTGCAGGACCTAAATAAAGTTTTCCATTCCATTCCATATGCAATGTGCTCTGTGGATTGTATGAAAGGCGCAGATCGTATGCAAGCGAAATATATGCAATATAAAAATAACGCTTGACTACCAATTCCCCTTCTTTGTTTTAATTCCCTTCCATCTTGTAAACTTTAGTTGACCGCAGTTGTCTTACCTAAAGTTTATCAATACGAATGCGCACTGGCCACAATGCTACATATCACACAAATTTATGTCGGTAAGGTGGTCGTTTAAGATGCCCGATTGTAGACAGTATACTGTCGGGCATCCTATATCCAGCGCTGTTTATAGTGTTGTAGTGGGTGTACTTCAACAGTGCATAGCTCGTGGAGGCTGCTCATGCTTTGGCTCCGCAAATTGTCCTTGAGCTGAGCCGTTGGTTGAGCCAGCGGTCGACCCTCAGTGAAAAAAAAAAGGCTTATGCGGTCCCTTGTGCGATCACCTGAGACGCTTGGAAGACGAAAGTCATTTTATTTCACTCCTCATTCGACGTACTAATCCTGCCCCGCCACCCTCGGAAAGGTTTTCTTCACCTTACGTCTTTTTGCACTTCCCCCAAGATCGGAGGTGCCTCACCTGGTATTGCATTGCCTCAGTGATCGGCGCCCCTTCGAACAAGCTACGGTATTGTGTGATGACGCCATCGTCAGACATTGCACCACCTTGACGTTATACGTCACAAGTTTCTCGATCGGTGACGTCACGATGATGTGACACGACGGCCCCATCACGTCATGACGATATTTAGTATAACTCGTGAGAACGCCGACGTAATAGGTCGGCAATATTTTCGCGTTTGATGATGCATCCAAGGCTATCGCCTTCACAGTATGCAAGACTGCACGACTGCTACCCCTCTCTCATTATGGATTGGTTTACCGAACTCACCGTGTGCGCCTCTTCGAGCTGCGCGCATTAGTAATAATACAGCATACCTGCTAGCGAAACGAAGCCATAAGCAGTCTTGTAAGTATTTCGCTCTCCTATTAACGTCAAGTTCTTTTTTTTCATTCTGTGCTACCATTTTTTATACAGTTCTAATTCTCCGACGACCCCTTGGCAACCTCCGCAGTATATATCCATTTACCCTTCCTTAACACCTTTAGCGCCGAAGGCCCGAGACAGGGTGACTACATACCCATTTATCGCCAATTGATCTCGCGCACTGCGAAGGCGATTGTCCGAAAAGCCTTGCCAAATGAAGACTGGTGTCGTTCACCTTAACATATAGACTAATCAGAACGGTGATTTTCTCATATGAAATAAAAGAAACGTAAATGAAACGCACAACGCACACGAATTTCGCCAGCCCTACGCAGGGTTACGAACCCGTTACTTCAATCAGGTCGACCTCCTCGCACTTACGTCTTATCTCTCACTCGTCTTCTGCTATAACTCTGCAGTTGCACGCTACCTGACATAAGGCGCTATCGTAAATCTTAAAACGCCATCATTCGTGCAACCAATAACTATTAACAATAATAAGTAATAATAAAATTTACTTTTTTTTCAGTTCCTTGCATAGGCTAGCCGTGGCTGCGTAGGCTAACTGTGTTTCTGCGTACTACGTCTTCTGTGGCAAAGTATGGGGCCAACAAGCGGAGTGTGTAGGCTCAAGTCAGTCACACTCGAGTGCGACCATGCCCGGCGAGCAGCGTTGCTGTTCTCAGTTTCTATTACACGTGCATGCATCGTTTGCGTAGGCGCCAGGGGCGGCAACGTGCACATGCGTCCCCGAGACGTAGAGTAAGCCACGCGCCGTGCATGATAAGAAGTGCGCCACAGAAGGCCACAGAAGACCCCCGGAGTAGGCTGCCATTCAAACGCAAATCGACTCGTGTCCATAGCGGATCAGAAGGAGAGAAGAAAACAGCGAGATAGAAAAGAACGGGAGCAGTTCTATTGGGCGAAACCCGGCCGGCTAGCTTATGACCTCACAGTGGGTTACATTATCGCTTGTAGCTTGTTGTTGCAGGTAGCCCAGAGTTGACTGCGTATGATTTATGGGCAGTGCAAAAGGCAAACAAAAAGTGCGTCGCCTTTTATATTGTCAAGCTAGCCCGTATTCACGCGGTTGACCTCAGACCGAATAATAATAATAATAATAATAATAATAATAATAATAATAATAATAATAATAATAATAATAATAATATCTGGGTTATCACGTACCAAAACCACAATACGATTATGACAGATGCGGCAGCGGATAGCTCCAGAAATTTGAACCATCTGGTGTTCTTCAACGTGCGCTGACATCACACAGTACATGGGTTTCTGATCTTTCGCATCCGTCAAAATGTAACCGCAGCTACTGGGACCGAACACATGACTTTCGGGTCAGCAGCAGAGCACCATAACTCTCCCGCGGCGGACAACCTGAGACCTGGTTTTTCGTAAGTTCGCATGTAGTTCGGAAAATAGAAACACTGTCACTTAAAACACTGATAATGTCTATCAAGCTATTCTTTTATGTCCCTGATGGAAATGTAAAAATATTTATAGAAATGCCAATTTACCATAAGAAGGCCACCAGAGGCTAACGTATACGGCATTAATATTTTTATTCGCAATGAGATATAGGGGCTTGCTCAGGGGACCGGCTGTTTCCCACGATTTGTCCGCATATATATAGGTTCCACTGGTAAAGAAGACGAGGCTTACGAGAGAAAGCAGTTGCTGTTGACAGTGCTATTGCGCTCTTATGCAATGTCCACCATTGTCTAAAGCCCTCTATAGCACCATGTGCGATGTGTTCTTCAATTTGAGTTAAATGGTAAACAGTAATCGAGATGCGAAACATAATGGCAGGACGATGGACAACTTTCACGCCACGAGTGGCAAGCTGTCCCACATCTTCCTTCGTGGTTGGTTTGGCACCTGCACACTATGGTACTATGTTTCGCCACGCCTTACAAGAGTTACTCCACCCCTGCCTTGTGTGTCGACCAGACCCTCTGTATAAATGTACTCTTAAAGGTTGTCACGGTGCACAACAGAGCACGGTGAGGAAACAGAGCGCGCCAATTCAAAAAGTCGTTCTCTAGAAGGCAAACAGGAAACAAGCTGGCGCAGGTCGCACGGTGAGTTTCCGTTGACACGCGCACCGCTTGAACTCTTGCGATCGTCTCCTTCCAAGCCGCTCGGTGCCGAGGCGACCGAGTGCCTGTCGAGTGACTCAACCTCGGTGGATTCAACAAAAAAGACGATGCTCGTGGAACCCTACCCTTGGTTCTTCCTGCACACGCACAATAAAGGGGGGCTGTAAGCCTTCGTCACGGTCTTCCAACATCGAGCGTGGCTCGCTTGTCCCGGAACCAGAGCGTCGCGTTTGCGAGCACGCATGCACCGTAGTGACAAAGGAAGTGTACGAGAATGAAGAAGCCGAAAAGGGAGTCGCTCCGCAAGCACGAGCAAGAGCGCTCGACCTGTTGCGCAAACAACGACAAAAAAAAATCAGCGAAAAAAAAAAGGAGCTTTCGGCCACGTGGTTATATGGTTCAACATCTGGCGGTAAACTATACGGTGTGAAATCGCTGCGCGTATATGGCGCGTTAGAATTCAAGCCACGAATCAGGGTAGGCTGTGATCTGGGAGAAATGCTTCAATCACAGGAACGACTGCACATGCGAGCTTGGAGCAGAAAACATTACAATTTATGTATGCCCGCAGTTTGGAATCCACCTAACCACAGGTGCTTTAATAAAACACAAAAGTCTGGAGCTTCGGACACCCTGGGTCGGTGAGTTACCTACTCAAACGACTTTTTGATGAGGTATGCAGTTGAGTCCGCCGCAGTGCTAAAGCTGCCAAAACTTTTCCGTTAGCTACGCGCAGAGCCCTCAAGAACACTTCGAACGTGGGGCGCCGCTGTACATAATAAACATGTGTGCGTGTGTGTGTGTGTGCGTGTGTGTGTGTGTGTGTGTGTGTGCGTGTGCGTGTGTGTGTGTGCGTGTGCGTGTGTGTGTGTGTGTGTGTGTGTGTGTGTGTGTGTGTGTGTGTGTGTGTGTGTGTGTGTGTGTGTGTGTGAAGAAGCTTGGGCGTGAGTAAGACCAACTTGTAAACGTTTCTCCCTTTGACACCTTCAGCTCGAGACTAGGTGGAGTGGAAACCAGCTGCGAGACTGCACGACGAACGCAAGTGTAATATATAGCTATCGAGTGAGGGAGCACACCACTGCCTATTTATACACTCCAACGTATACACGCCCGAATCGTGAGGAGTTAGGCTCACGTTTTCCAACGCCGCTGGGTTTTAGCCAAAAGAAGGCTCTCCCCGTCGCGTGACGCAAGTTAGACAATTCGCGCGTGCAGCCTGGTTGCGCAAGCATGCGCAATCACCGTCAACGTCACCGACGCAGCTGTTCGGACGAGACGTGTTACCGAAATGCAACTAACCACGGCGTCAGCTGGCTGCACTCGTGCGCCGCATAAGGGACTTTAGCTACGTACGACCCGGCAAATAAGTGCACGATTTCTCAGAAGGCGCTCTTTTAGTGCACGCTTCCTGTCGCTGCAGCTGGAATGGGTCGTTTAGGTTGGTGGGCGATCAAGGATACTGAAGCTGAAGTTGACGAGCACTGTGAGCTATGATGGCGGTTCTTGGAACGTTCTGGATGCGGATCCGCAATGGTCATTTAGAAAAGCTGTGATTAAAATGGACACACGCAAATTTTCTGGAAGCAGCGTCAACAAGACGCAGTTCAGGCAGCAAGCACAACGTCATTTTTGCATAGGCTCATCATTTCGCAGTATTGTTTTCTTTCTTAATTTTTTGTAGACATGTGATTGCGAAGATTGTAAGTTTACAAAGGAGCCTTGATGAGAAGAATCAGGGCGTAAAAAGGGTTGTTATATTTGACAATACGAATCTTCAAGAGAAGGTTGTTATGCTAGAATTATCCAGAAGACTGAACTTCAACAACTGAAGTTGGGCATTCCTGTAGCGAAAGTGGTTGGCCAGTGGCAAACCACTGTTCTTCGCGTTCATCAGAGGTTTTGGTACCCTTCCCGTCAAGAGACACTTTGTGTATAAGGGGGCAAATTTTTCTAACATCATTTGTACGCCATCTTTCAACAGCTCCGTTGTTACCATATCCGTACGAGCGGTTTTGCTTCTTTGCATTTCTTCTAGAGCTTTCCTTACTTTCCTCTCTTATTACTGGTAAGATGTCGAATTCCCCTTAGGTATTATTTGTTTTTACGATGTTATCCTGGTTGTTTCAAAATATACTTCGGTGTAATAAAACAACATTAGTATAAAAGAAAAAACCCTCATACGTATCCAAAGCAAGACTATACCTGAAAGCTATTCACAACTTTTAGTCGAAATATTTGAGAAAAAAAAAACAATAATTGCTCTCCAGCTGCTCCGATTGAAGCATCAGAACCGACTGCAGCGCCTCAAGTTTGCAAATGGAAAATGTTCACAGATGACGACGAACTTGGAGCTGCTGCTACATGGAGCACGGCGATTCGCTTACGTTGGCTCTTCGGGCTTCGGCTTCGTCGACGATTAGGAGAGAACTGTAGTGTTTCGAAAGAAAAAGTAATGTTTGAGAACACTCTTGCTAAACCGATGTCTAGTGCAGCAAGACAGCGAGCGTTTGTAAACATCTGACAGCTCACGCCAGCGTCAAGTCGGAATCTGGGAAACTGAAAACAGCTACACAAATTGCTTGCACTATCGCGTTGTACGTTAAAATGTTAGCGAAAAGGTAACCACAAACTTTCAATAAACACC
Source organism: Rhipicephalus annulatus (assembly GCA_013436015.1). Lineage (NCBI taxonomy): Eukaryota > Metazoa > Arthropoda > Arachnida > Ixodida > Ixodidae > Rhipicephalus > Rhipicephalus annulatus. The sequence continues at coordinate 273,585 of WOVY01010772.1, forward strand.
TCAACATAGATTACACTTGCATTATTATGTCAATTTTGCAATCTCCTGTCAAGTGCTTGTTGACGAGATTACATATGTAGCGCTTCCATGAGTTCCGTGAACACACTCAACGGGCGAACGTCATTACGTGTGAATGTCATTCACTATGCCCGTGTAGCAGCAACAAAAATTAAATTAACACTAAATGCCATGAGCAGCGAATGACACTACATGTGCTGTGCTAGAGGGGAATTACAGAGGAGGCCCACTCTGTAAAGCCACAAATGGCTTGTAATCTGCCGCGACTAAACGCATCCCGGCTGTGATTTTACGTGTCCAGATCGTCTGTACGCACATCGGAAGCACAGCTCCGGTAGTTAAGCGTGGGATGAAAAAAGGGGGGCACCTGGGCGTGGTGGAATAACAATCGCTTCCGCTGAACGAGCCTTCACGTACACTTGCAGCCCGTTTCCAACACGCCGCGCGAAGAGCGAGTGGCGCATAGCGTACGTGGTCACTCGTATAACTTGCACCGGGTCGGCGTTCACACGCCGCGCCCAACGATCGGATGCGCCCCCGTTCACGCCGACCACGCCGCGCGCGCTGCACCTACGCCACGGCACCGAGAGCAACCGCCGGCCGTCGGCGAGCTCCGTATACGTAAGAGATCATTATCGAACACACGACTTGCTTGCGAAAAATAACGGAGGGGATCGGCCGGTGAAGAGGGAGGAAGAGATCTCGGGTGCTGTCTCACCGTGGCCGTTGTGGTCGCGTTCCTAAGAAGAGAGACCGGGGCAGCTTCGTGCGTAATTTCACCGCCAGGGCGGAAGTACTTCCGGGTCTGTCTGAGGCAAGCAGCTATAGGCAGACGTCTGAGCAACGTTGTTCGGCAGTTAATGCTATAGCGCGAAATCAGTGACGAGGAAAAAAGATGGTCCTGGTTTTGGTCGGCGGTCTTATTAGAAAGATTAATGGAACCTTTTTACAGCAGCTGAATAGGCAACCCCGTTGTTTGCTCTCTAACGTAATTGACGGCTGCGTTACGATTACGCGAGAAGACCGGCAAACAAGTCCAATTGAAAATTTGCGCTGTGTCATAAGCACGCACGCGCTTTTGGCATTTTTCGTCTTGTTTTCTTAACTCAATTGGTTATGCGTGTGTGCATGTGTGCTAGCACGCGAGATAGATAGATATATAGATAGATAGATAGATAGATAGATAGATAGATAGATAGATAGATAGATGGTAGATAGATAGATAGATAGATAGACAGATAGATAGATAGATAGATGGATAGATAGATAAATAGATAGATAGATAGATAGATAGATAGATAGATAGATAGTAGATAGATAGATAGATAGATAGATAGATAGATAGATAGATAGATAGATAGATAGATAGATAGATAGATAGATAGATAGTGATAAAGGTTATTCATCCTTGCTGCTTGTTTTAAAATAACGTCAGCGTACATAGAAAATGGACGGACGGACGGATGGATGGACGGTCGGACGGACTTTATTTGGTCCTTCGTAGCGTGCTTTCGCACGTTGCAGGCCACTCCCACTTCGGAACAGAAAGACTCTGCTGCGTCGCGTGCCCATTGGGCTGCCCATAACTGTTGTTCGAGTCTGGAGCTTGTAACAGCACCCTCCCATTTGGACGGCGTGATTACTTCCCCACAGTGTGTTCTAAGTTAGCTATATCGTCGCAGTAGCAACATGTATTAGTTGGCTGTATTTCAGCATAAATTTTGGTCAATATGGCGGGGTTAGGGTACGCTCCGACCTGAAGAAGCCTGAGTGTCCAAGCCTGAGGTCGGCTAAGTTTTCTGTGTGGTGGAGGGTATTGTCTCCGCACCTGGTAAAAATATTTTCTCAGTTCTTTATACGAGATGGGAGGGTCACGTTTTTCCAAAACATCAGTGCCGCGTAGCCACCGCCGTCCGGACTGTTGTCTAGTTGGTGATACTGCCCGCGTGATTGATGCTTACTGCCGTATACACCTTACCCTCGGGATACAGAGCCGCCTTGACGAAGCAGCAGCCCTCGGCTTATTCCTGAGCTCTTTGTAAAGTAGAGCCTTTGCCCTGGCCTTTCTACTACCCTCGTTATGCTCGGGGTGGACATTTCAAGGTATGGGGGACAACGGTAATTTGTTCTCGCCAAATACAGTTCTCACCTATTGGCAGGAGCAAGAGAAAATGGAACGTGCGTTGCAACAAAGCAGGATTCAACAACAGCAATAAAAAATAGCAGCATATTCACGGGGTGAATGATGACGAGTGGGGCGATGCTTCGGAGGGTTCTATCGGTTAACCGTAAATCATCCGTCCGTCTGTCTGTCTCTATGTCTATGTGTCTCTCTGTTCGTCCGTCTTTCCGTGCATCCGCAGCTGCTGAGTGAGTCATCGAACTAGGTGGTCACGTACGAGCTATAGGAGGGACAGACCCACGGCTTAAAGAGCTTCGCCTGTTAAAACAACTCTTAAAAAACGACGCAGATTAACATGCACCGTATAACAGTTGGAAAAACTGGTTGAGGATACCCGGAACAAGAAACAAGGCGAAAACGGCCTTCGGCACGGTGTTTGTCGTTTCTGTCAGGACGTTGATGCTGCGTTGCCCAGAACTGTCCACTCGCTGAGCGGGCGCAGATAGCGAGAACGGCGCGAGCGACTCCTTTTGTCTTTGGCACGTTTATTTATAAACAGAGGTAGTGGAAGAGAAGGGCCGCGTGCGCAACAAGGAAACAAAAGGGCGACAAAAGAGTGGTGAGCCCGCGTCCGACGACGCGGCAGTAACCCTCGTGGATGCAAAACGCTTCGTGTGCGGACGTTGAGAAGTGCCGGCGGCGTCGGCTCGCCCTCATTGTCCGGCTTGCATAGTGAAGCGAGGAAAGAACAAAAGACCTCGCGGAAGTCGGCATCGTCCGGGGTGCCTCCTCTTTTCCTTCACTTCTAACGTGAATGTGCGGTAGCACGCGCAGTTGGCCGATGACAGCGCCAAAGAAAGGGCGGTGGTCTGCGCTGGAAGCCGCTCATTCCGTTGACTGCATGTTGTTGTGATCGGCCCCCATGTCTGGGCGCCGCTTGGACGCGTGGAATGGTTCCGGCTTCGCAGCGCGTCCTGAGACGTCCAGAATCGGCAACAACACAGCAGTAGTACTGCGAATTCCTTAGAGTCGTCGGCTCGTCTTGCCAAAAGCCCTTTGGGCACGCACGACCGACGGATTACCGAGGGGGGGCTGTTCGCTGTCTGGGCTGCCTAGAAGGAGTGGTCATTGCTTGGGTCGTCAACATTCAGCGGACAATGAGCCGAGCGCTTTGTATCCATCTTCGGGGACATTCCTCACGTTCCATGGCGCCTTTCCCGAGCGATGTCTCCTCGAAGAGTCATCTCGGCGCGTACGACTCCCCGTTCTCGCACTGTGCCAGTGGTGTCGTGTATTGTGTGTGTTACACCCTCGCCGGGCAGAGAACTGGGCGGGCCTCTCCTCCCTTCCTGGGTTGGAAAGGAGGCGGTGTGACTTTCTCCCTTCGGGGGCATAAAAACGCGAGCGCAAGACGCTCGGAGAGAGAGCTTCCTTCCATCATCTAGTATGATGCTTACTCCATGTAACACGCTACCTTCAACATCATGTAAAATAGTGTAAATAAATCGTTCAAGTTATCAGCTCCGGCTCCTCGGCCCGTCTTCGCCCTGACCCTTGGATGGCTCCGGGCCCGACAAATTCCCCCAGTCACGACAGTGGATGGCAGCGGTGGGATGATCTGCGCAGGAATTCGACTCCGGCTTGGTGAGTGCACGACCTTTTCTCCTTGAGAGTTGCCAGGCTTAAATTAGTTCTTCCTGGTAACAAGAGTGTTGGAAGCCTGTTCACGGGAACCTTGCTTCAACGCTTTCCCTTGAGAAACTTGTCGGCAGAAAAGTAGCGGCCATGGCTTGGAGAAAGTTGCACAGATCGGACCTAGACGTGATATGCGGGGAATTCGGGATTGATTGCGGGAAACATCTTAAAAAGGCGGAAGTCATCAGGGCTATGGAGGCAAGCAGAGATGACGAGGAGATCGTGGAGTTGTGGGAGGATATAAAAAAAAAAGGGAAGATCAGGAGCGCGAGCGCGAGCGCCAAAGGGAAGAGCGCCATAAAGAAGAGCAGGAACGCGTGCGCGAGCGCGAGCGCAAGCACGAACTGGAGAAAAAGCGCCTAGACTTAGAAATAGCTCGGGCAACTACCTCAGGAGGCGCAACACTCAATGCTCCAGTAAGTAAGGCACCAAAATAAAAGACCTCCTGAATCCTTTTAAGATGGGAGAGGATATCGGGTTATTTTTGGTCAATTTTGAGAGAAGTTGCGAAGGCAAGTTTGAGCGTGAGTTATGGGCACAAATGCTCTTGACCGTGCTTCCATGCGAGGCAGCGGATGTACTGGCTCG